>JAGKTI010004473.1:36066-46324 GCA_018397915.1 Birgus latro
TAGCGTATCTCCCTCTCCCTTTCCCCCTTCCTGACCTTTTAAGTCTCCAAAGATGTGTTTTGGTACACTTACGCGATATGTAATTTTAAGGCCCGCTAGACACAGTAGTATCATATTGTGTTTATATCTCTAGTTCTGTGTTAGGCCATAGAAGGTTCACCAAAGCAGTATCCAGGAGTTCCCTTGCCTCGTGGTTGAGTGTATAGTCATGGTCTTCAGTTCGTCCCTACTCATCCCCACCTCAAAAGTGCTAAGACTGGAAATTAACTCGGTCTCTTGACATTGTTCTGAGTGGCTTTGGAAATTTCGTAACATCCCTCATTAACGATTTATTCTGCATATCACGCCTCGGTATCCTTTTGTTTGTGACTGATGCAAACTATGTTGATGTTTTAAAAAATTATAAATAACGTACAGGAGAATATTAAGTGTAGCGTGAAAAAAAAAAGTTGCAAAGGATGAGGTACTAGGGAGCCTCCTTCCCACTTAAAACAAGGGCCTGGCTGTTCGCCCCATGGAAGAGACTGTGACCCTGAGTTCATTTCAGGTCTCTCACATTCTCATCGGTCATGGAGGCTTCCGAGCACCTCGTCGTTACCATATTATGTAGGAATATAGGTCGTTAATAATTGCTTTGAGTTTTATTTACGCAATGTACGTCGATATTATAATTATGTAGATCATAATTATAATCATCATCCCATCTCTTTTCTTACCTGCAGATGGGTTGAGGCAGGGCACAGAAAGCAAGGAAAAGAAAAGAGTAGGGGGAGAAGTAATGGCCAGTAGTACCAGTAACATGGATAACAGAAATGAAAACGTCATATCTATCACATTTCACAAGGAAGGAGTGCTATCCGGTGTCCTGATTCAACTAGACTACTGCTCACTAACTGATTACGTTCCCGAGTAGCTACTGAATGGTGGTGGGTCGGCAGGAACTTTTGACAATGAAAATACAGCGCAGCGCGGAGGAAGGTGCTCTGTGCTACTTGGCTTTATGTACGTTTCCTGTAAGCGGTTGTACATTTTTAGGAACAGTTTTCCGTGCCATGAGTAAGGATGGTGTTAAAAATGTAGTTACTGGGTAAGAAGTAATTATGAATTCGAGTTTGCACGCAAGATGAAAATATGAAGTGAGAGGAAGATAAGAGAGTGAGCACTTCTTGGCTAACATGAAAATGGTAGAACACGCGTTTATACAGGCTTTAATAATAATGATTTGGCTTAAAGTAATGCTAGCTGGCAGTTATATAGATGGCCTGAGTAATATGCTGTATAAAGAAATATCAACAAGGAATTAAATAGACGATTGTAAGATGCCGTTTTAAGACATGTCACGAAAGAATTAAACACGAGGTGATAATAAGGTGTTTTTAAAAGAAGTGAGAGAAAAAAATATAATCGTACGGAGGAGTACTATACTCTGTTATATCTCATCTAAGAAGAGAAGAGCCTTTAGCTTTTGAAATCTGGCAGTTGATTGGTTGTCCGGGTGCACTCATCAGTAACGATGTATTTTAAATATTGTTTTATTATAAGAGATACCATAACCCTTTGACGATAAGATTGATGAAAAAAAATATATAGTTATTTACATAGGTTAATTTAAAAACAAGGCTTTACAAAGTGTATTAGATAACTCAGATACGTGTGAAATTTTGAGTTCTACCAGATCAACACAAAGTCGTAGTAGTGATGTATACATTTCCATTATTTAAATGTATGTTAAAAATCGAGGTACTTGTAAAACTTTGAAAGTGTTGGTTAGACAGGGGAACTGGAAATTTCACATGTATCTAGGCCAACTAATAGTCTTTATAAGGCACAGTTTTAAAACTAATCTATGTAGGTAACTATATATATTTTTAATTTGATAAATATTCTCATCAAATGATCACTGTAACCCTAATAATAAAAAAAAATATTCAGAATAAATCATTACGATGAATACACTCGGGCAACGGATCAGCTGCCAGTTTTGTAAAGCTTAAGGTTCTCAGAGGAGATCGAATAGGCTTTAGTGACAGCTAAGAGAGGGAGACGATGTAAGGGCACTGCAAGAGAAAGTGTCAGCCTCTTCAGTCCGATGACGTAATTGTCCACTTTATTCTTGCTACTCACAGATGATCCATGACCCCCTTTTCCTCGGTTGATGGCCATGTGTAGTCAGACTGGAGGTTTGATTTGACTGATAACCAAGGAGATGCATTGCAACCCAATAACTAAGGCTCATCATATTTCATGCAACTACGACTTAACATTCAAGTTATGGTAGTCGTCCAAATCCGTCAGACGAGGGCAAACTGATTATAGTATTTTTCTGTTTTGTTGGCGAAACGGAGTCACTGCCACAACTTGAGTACCAGGTCCTTGAATTTGTTAACCTTTTTCTGTACTTTTTTTTCTTTGTTGACTCCAGGCGATGTTGTTCATATGAAGACATAGGGAATAGATCAGAGGAAGCTGTGGCTAGCCTTCTAAAGTTCGAATTGTTCCGTCCTCATATAATATTGCCGGTAGATAGCATTGTTTTTTTTTTTTTTTTTGAAGCCTCACGTTTTTCCTGACGTGACCCAATTTGACTGCACACTGAAGTTGTTTTCCTCTTGCAGTCCACCATCCTCCTTTCATGGGATTGGGAAGGAACTGAGGGACGCTTGTGTAACTGAAATGCGATGCTTCCAGGTTACATCAGCGCCACTGCATCAAAGCGTCACTCTCCAGCACCACAGCAATATTCAAATTAAAGACACATCCTCTTGCTCAAGGATATTATCTGCTGAACCTGAGAGAGCAATTTTTTTATTTTATTCTTATTGCAATTTTATTGTTTTATTCAGCATTGGAAAGCGGTCTAGTAGTGAAGTGGCTCATGGAAGTTATATCCAACCCCTCCAGTTTCTAAAGTCCCCTTTAGGCTGGATTAAATCGTCTGGAGACGGCAATAATAATAATAATAATAATAATAATAATAATAATAATCTAGACTAAGGGATTTACTTACCCTTATTTTTCTTCTCTTATTATTGATTTGGCCATAAAAGTATTGAAATGCACAGTCACGGAAAGAAACATCGTATCCTCTACCATCGATGAAAGTGATGACCATTCTCCAAGCGGCCTTGGAGATTTCGTAACACCATTTCCATAGTGATTTATTTTCCATACTACACAATGATCTTCTCTTGCATGTTATTTATGTGTTTTAATATCCACAAAGTTTGCAGCAATAACGTGCAAGAAAATACTGTCGCGTAATGTGCTGAATAAATCGTTGAGGAAGAGGTGCCACGAAATCTCCAAAACCATTTAAAATACGACACCGAACCTGATCAGCGTTTGTTTTCGTGTGTGATAATTTTGAGGAACTATAGTCATTTTTTTTTTTTTAGTCACCCGACGATACTGAGTCACATCTACATGCAGATTAATTAAAGTTATGGTTGCATGAAATTGGTTATCCTTAGTTAAGAGGTAGCGATGATTCTCCTTTGTTACAAGTTAAATCAAGCCTCTAGTCAGACTACATTTGGGCATCATCTGACCTGAAAAGGGTTAAGTATTTTCGTCAGGTTTGAACAAACGTACTATAGAAATTCAAGTTTGTGCCAAATAGCGCTAAAGAAATTCCCGGACCCCTCTACTAACTCCCACATGAGGACAGTAGAACACTTTGGTACTTACTAAAATGAAAAGTAGAGTTGTCACTACCATGAGAATGTTAATGGTAGCAGTAACAAATCTCCCAGGCTCCTATGACTCACTCTTAGCTGAGTTTTATTTGTCTAAAGTTAAGCGAAATAAAATACATGAAAATTCGCTATCATAAGAGAATTAACGAGTGATATCAGAGAACATAATGTACGGCTGTTGAAAGAGGATATGCAGTACGGTGTTTCAGAGAATGTACGTGTTGGAGAGGGATGTCTTCACGTGGCGGCACCGGTATAACTGAACGGCTTCCCTCCTCGGTTATGCTGACGTCCCTCATCTCCCTCCCTATCCCGCGGGATGGTTGACTGCTGGAGAAGAGTAGATTCACCCTGCAGTCCACTGGGTTTATGCTTCAGATAAACCTGAGGCTATAACTACAGCAACAAAAACTACTACTACTGTTACTACTACTATTACTACTACTAGTCCTCAAAAGCTGCTCATCCAGCGTTTTAAAATGTAAAGCAGTTCAAGTCTGGATTTTTTAGCTGGTGACTGTACACTCGCGTGCCATACTATCTGCTCACCCTCTACCCCTAACTGGAGAGAGGTGGTATCCAGGGTCTAACACCATCGAGGGCGTGTTATCTGGTGTTAAGGTAGTAGTCTGAACCCTTAGTAAACTACACGAGGAACAATTTACGTACAGTCAAGAAAAACCCCGAACTATAAAGAACAGATCCTCTACGATTTCGGTTCAGCCAGAGATAATGGTAGAGAGAGAACGAACGGCTTACTTTTATATCTGAAACTAGAACAGAGAAGCTGTTTCAGCCGGACTCCCGGAGAAAGGGATAATTTACAAACAACAATGTACGGGAAAAATAATTAAGGGAGTGCTGTGACGTTAACGTTCCCACATATATTAACCAGTCAGCCGCAAGACGGGCGGGGCATCGTCGCCAGGAAATATGAATAACCATCTGGACGTAGTGGATGTCGGTGACCAAAATAAAACTTTCTGGCATTAGCTGGTGTAATTACATCGTTCTGAATGGATAGTAACCGTACAACCAGATAGACGCCTGGTGATTTGGTGGGTAACGACGCTCCCATCGGATGCTGTCAATATGGCTATACATCCGAGCAGGGGATGGGGTTTATTGCTCACAGTACAGATCGCTCTTGTCTTGAATATCGGGACTAAGAGGCCTAGCCCTGGGCACCTACGCTCCTGACAGGGCAATAAATGGCAGGTGGATGAATGAATTGATTTGTCTGCCAAAACCTAAATGAAGGCAAAGTTAACCTTCTTCCTCCGGCAGGTTTCCCTGTGGCGAATAAAATTGTCTGATGCTGGAGTAAAACACAGAGTTCGTGTTGACAGTAAGTAAAACCAAGGTAGAAGTTAAGCTCATTCATATGGCAGGTTGCTCCACGCTATAGATTAATATAAATTAATTTTTACAAAATCAGAATTACGCACGATCTAAGTCAGACTAATATACAGACCAAATTAAATCTATTAAAAAAAGAGAGAAATATAACAGATGATGTTACGCGGAATAAAATGCAAAACTGAAAAAAAACATGAGATGCAAAAAAAGCTTGATGAATACTGTAGATACATAGTTAGCGGCCGAAGAGTAACGCGGAACTGTGGTGTATATAATCATCTGTCTGATAGCTTCCCGGTTCTGTACCCATGCTGTAAGTTACGTAAGTGTTCGTTTGTAATTAATACTGTAGCCAGCGGAATACATGTTTGGCGTAACTGTATGGAACTTTTATTAACCTGCTGTAAATAACCCTTCTTTTGGGTATTCCTCTTTTCTCTGGTCCTTTTAGCTTTGTTCTTTTCCATACATTTTTTCTTCCTTCTCTTTTCTTCGTTGCTCTCCGTTGCTCTCATTTTCTTTGCTCTTCACGGCTTTCCTTTTCTTGGTACTCATTGCTCTGTTCCCTTTCTTTTTCCTCCTATTATTTTTTTCCCTTTTTTTTCTTTATTGCTCTTCATTGCTCCTCCCATTCCCCTTTTCTCCCTCTTTTCATTCCTTTTCTTGTCTTTGCACTTTTTTTTTTTTATCCGTTACACTCCTCTCCACTCCTCCCCCTCCAGTTTGCCCGCCTCTTTCTTCTCTCAGATGGCCAAAAAATAAAAAAATAAAAATAAGTAGCATGAGGTAAGTGTTATGTAACGAACAGGTTTTCTCCTTTTTTAGTAGTAAAAAAAAATAATAATGTAGGAAGTGCTGTGAAAACTTTTTTTTTTAATTTCATATCTTTGAAGGTTAAGGACACGGGTGATTATAAGCGAACAAATAAATCTTTTTTTTTTTCCCATCCTTGATTGCTTTTTCCAATATCTCTCCTCTCATTTATGTTCTGTTCACTCACCTCTGCTCTTCTCCACTCTGTTGTACTGTACTCTGTTCTACTGTACAGTACGCTGCTTTATCTTACTCTGCTTTACTCTATCCTACTCTACTTTTTTCTACACTAATCCACTCTACTTTGCTCTCTTCTGGTCTCCTATCCTACTCTCATTTGCCAGCCTTAATTTTATCTACTCTGCTATGTCCTACTTTACTATGCTCTGTCCTATTCTACTCTTCCCTGCTTTATTGTTCTACTCTACTTTACACAGCTCCACGCAGTTTTACTCCACTCATCTCAACTCTACTGTGTCCTGTTCGACTTTGCTCTACTCTAATTCACTCCTTCCCACTGCACCTTATCCTTCCATATTGTACTCTTCTCTGCTCTTCTCTACCCTACTCTGCTCTACACTACTCTACTTTACCCTGCTGTGTTCTACCCTACTCAATCCTGTTCTTCTCTACTTTCCTCTTCTTTACTGTACTCAGCTCTACTCCTCTATATTGCTTTATTCTACTGTCCTGCCCTGTTCTACTCTGCCCTGAACTAATTTTCTCCACGCCAGCCTACTTTACTGTACTCTCGACTACTGTACACTCACCTACTTCACTATTCAGTTCAGCTTTGCTCTGGTCTACTCGTCTCTGCACTACACGACCCTGTCCTACTGTATACGGTTTGAATCTTTTTCCATTCCATTGTTCTCTGTAACATGGACAGATATATAGGGTACATGGATAGATAAATGGAGAGTTAGATGATACTTATGATTAGTATAGATATGCAAATACACGGAGATAAAAATTTAGTGCAGAGTTGCCTCCAGGTGCTGGGGAGGGGCGCCTTGACCCGGTGGCATAGCAGACGCCCCTCGCTTCCCTTCCTATTCTCTGAAAAAGGGATGGTGGACTGCAGGAGAGGGACAACTGTAGCCTGCAGTCAACTGGGTTGATATTCAGCTGAACCTGATGTTACAACAAATACTTCTACTATTATGACTTCTGCTACTACTGCCACTACTACTACTACAACAACTACTGCTGCCACTACTACTACTACTGCTACTACAGTACTGCGGTTGCCGTTGCTGTTGTTGCTACTACTACTGTTGCTCCTGCTACTTCTACTACTACTACTACTTCTACTACTACTACTACTACTACTATAGTTGCCTCCAATATTCTCTTCTTACTCTATGCCCATTTTTGCCTTATAATATTTTACTAGCCTGGGTGAAACTGCCCATAATTATTATAATATGTTTGTTCAAGTAAACATTTTATCCCAGCGAAGCGTTTGCTCTGACTTGCCTATCTAATACAGTGTTGTCAATTACTGAAGGGCGGTAGATGAAAAATAACTTCTGAAGGCAGCTGTTTAATGGACAGATCCATAGACAGGTAGATGAAGAGAGGCATTTGCTTTACATTATCGATAGTTACTTGGATAAACTAGTGGATATGTAGAGAGAGAGAAATATTTTGTATAGATACATGGATAACAAATAGTTAGAGGAATCGAATCACATAGTTTGGAGAGAAGAATGTTTAGCATAGGTAAATAAACAGGTACACCCGGAAGCAATAATCGGTAGCCCCCCCCAAGTGCTGAAGCCAAGGGAAAAGGATAGACCGGGCGAACGAACACGGCCTCCCCCCCCCACTTGCCCTCTCCTCCTCCCCCCCTCCCTACCCAACCCCCGTCTAAACGCTGCCAGGTAGGTTTGTAACATTCGTGGCTGGCGATGTTACGTTGTGTCCATGTCCACATGAATTAATATTCACGTGAGTTACCACCAGTCTTAATAAACATACCGTGATGTAATGTGCGATAATGAGTTATCAGCTGGCATATGAACATGGAGAAGCAAAGTGATGTAAATAAAGGCATGAGTATGGAAAGAGCTGGGCGAGTATGATTTTAATGCATTACAGTAATTTATTCCTGCTAATATCAAATAATATTCCCAGTCCAGGTGTATGAAGCTATTTCAACCACATTTACGATATCTCTTACCAGCTGGCGGTGCTCCAAGCTGTCAGTCATACAAAATGTTTTCTGGTTATTTATATTTATGGACACGAAACCAACGGCAAATAATATTCCTTCTACATATGAGACTGCTTCAAAGATTCGAGTCATCCTCTAGTATGAATCACACCCACACACACACACACACACACACACACACACACGTGTTGCATGGTTGCACACATTTGCATACACAAAGACCTGCAACACAGTGTCATTGCATAGCCATTCGATCTAAAGATGAGGACTACAGTCCTGTTATTTACTGATTCAGTTACCACTTCGCCCATCATCGTATCCTTTATCCTAATCACAGTAATAATTACATCAGCATGTGTAAGCTAAGTGTAATGACTGCACTGTGCGATTATGTTACTTTACAGCAAACGGTTAGACGGCTAGTCCCATGAGGAATAATTTTGTTTGGCCGCTGCAGTAATGCCTAGAGCAAAATAAATCTTCTATGTCTCGCATATAAGTCTTAGATTCGCGTGTGGTAACTACCATGTCGTTTTCTGTAGGGAGAGGCAGCATACAAAGGTCGTAACTCCCATACAATCTGTTAGCAACACACAACTTTATAACCTTGTGGCTCTAACGCTGGAAAATTCTGGGTGTATTTCACCCACCAATTTAATCCACAGAGAACTCGCTCCTGTACAGTATGGTATCATGTTGTCCACATGATTTGCAATATATAGATGTATAAAATGTGTCATCAAAGCGTGTTATGTTTCGTTCATGTTCTGGGATTTGTTGGTTCGCACTTCGGTGGTGGCAACAAAGTGTGCGGGTGGTGGGGAATAGAATGACAGACGGTAACGGATATGGTAAATGTGAGTGAAATATTTTATTATATATAGAAATGTGAATTATATTTACTTGATATTAATATGAATGTATTGTTAAAGTGCACTAAAATTATACTCACTCCGCTTTTTACATGCTTCTGCCTTTATATACATCACATTGCTTCTCCACGTTCAAATGTTAACACATTATTGCATTTTCCTCCATGATATGTTATTAACACTAATGGTAACGCACGTATATGTTAAATCACGAAGACATGGACACAACGTAATATCGCCAGCCACGACTGTTAAAAACCTACCCGGCAACGTTTAGACGGGTTGGGTAGAGAGGGGTGGAGAGGGTTGAGGGGGGAGGCCGTGTAATTCATTAAAATCATACTCGCCCAGCTTTTTCATACATGCCTTTATTTACATCACTTTGCTTCTCCATGTTCATATGCCAGCTGATAACTCATTATCGCACATTACATCACGGTATGTTATTAAGATTGGTGGTAACTCAGGTGAATATTAATTCATGTGGACATGGACACAACGTAACATCGCCAGCCACGAATGTTACAAACCTACCTGGCAGCGTTTAGACGGGGGTTGGACAGGGAGGGGGGAGGAGAGGCCCAGTGGGGCGGGGGAGGCCGTGTTCGTTCGCCCGGTCTATCCTTCCCTTGGCTTCAGCACTAAGGGGGGGCTACCGATTATTGCTTCCGGGTGTACCTGGACAGATAGCTGAAGGTAGTATTGATTACTTTTCTTGTTGAAATTTGTTGTCAGAGTAATGCACCGAAGAGAAAGCTGTGACCTCTAATACATTACTTAGTAGAAACAGGGAAAAAGACATATCACTTTCGCAAGCTTACAGAATAAACGCGTATCCTGAATAGCTATCCATTATGAAAGCTTGTTTTGATTTTTCCCAATATTTCATTTTTATATTCACATTAATTCAGCTGTGGAGTACCTGACATCTTTGAGTGAAAAGACAAGCTTATATAAACAACATACATTCAGACTTATGCACAACTTACGGAAATGTATATATACAGTCGTTAATTGAAAAATCCTGTATTGTTTACCTTTCCCCTCCCCACCCTACCCGAAAGGACGGGAGCAAAACAGCGTGTAATGACCCTTCTCATAAAACAGGTTATGGAAATTCTCCCGACCTACCCCAACTCTCTTCATAGGTTACCTAATAGACCGGTTCGGGCAGCGAGGTCCTTGGATGCGGCCAGTGCTAAAACTATTATGCTACCTTGCCCTACCCTTCCCTCACACTCTCGTCTTCTTTACTACCTGTTGCTCACTTCCCTACCCCACCTTCTCGACTCCTTCTTCTACTTCTTACTCTCTCTCTCTCCCCCTCTCTCTCTCTCTCT
>JAGKTI010004474.1:0-11812 GCA_018397915.1 Birgus latro
GCTCCCAGCTCACACTCCCCTCTCTCATATAACTCTCCTCTCCATCCCTCCATCTCATCCTTGGCCTCTCACTCCCTCCAACTAACTCACATATGCTCTCCTCATCAGTCTCTCACTCTCCATCCTCTCCACACGGCCAAACCACCTTAATGTGTTTCTCCTAACGCTTCCTATCACATCCACATCCACACCACAATGCTCCTTCACTTCCTCTTTCATCAGTCTATCTTCCCATGTGACTCCACAGGCTCCTCTCAAACAACTCATTTCCACTGATCTCACTCTTGACTTCTGTCCCTCCAACAGGGTCCAAGCTTCACTTCCATATGTTAGAGTTGGTATCACAGTACTGTCATGTAACAACTTTTTCACTTCCATGCTCACCTCCCTGTTTCTTATCACCGCTTTAAAGGAACCAGCAACCTTTCTTTACCTGCTGCACCCTTTCAAGCACTTCACCCTTTAAACTTCCATCCTTACTCATCACACTACCCAAGTACTTAAATGCACTCACATTCTCCATATCCTCCCCATCCAATCGCACTGTACATTCACTGACTTCACTTCTCTCGAAGACCATCACTTTACTCTTCCCTACATTCACCTTTAGATTCCGCTGTTACATACACTCCCAAACTCATCTACCAAGCCTTGCAGCTCCCCTTCATCTTCACTTAACAACACAGTATCATCTTTTCGTCTCATTAACTCTCCTCCTCTTACTGATTCCCTTCAACCTTTGTCTCTTCGTCGCACTGTTGCTTCTTTATCTCTCTACTATCGCTACTTCAATGGTCACTGTTCCTCTGAACTGTCTGCTTGCATCCCTCCACCTCTACGACGGGCACGTAGTACCCGTCTAGCAACAAACTCTCATCCCTTTTCTGTCCAACTCTCTAATGCAAGAGTTAACTGTTATTCCCAGTCCTTCATTTATGCAACTGGTCAACTCTGGAACTGTCTCCATCTGTCTGTATTCCCTGCTTCCTATGATCTCCAATCTTTCAAACGCAGTGTGTCCAGGCATCTCGAAATGAATGGATCTTGAATTTGGCTCTCTTTTGTATTGTTTTTACTTTTTCTTGGAAGGAACAGTATGCGGGCCCATGGCCCTTGGTTCCTTCTTCCTTGCATTAAAAAAAAATAAAAAATCTGCAAACAACAGTACAGGGAGTTTCCAAACACTGCCCTCTCTCACTACGGCCACTCCAACATCCACTGCCCTACCTTGTATCTCTTTTATAACCCCATCCATATAGAGATTGAACAACCATGGAGACATGACACATCTTTGTTTCAATCCAACCTTCAAATGGAAAAATTCACTCAATTCACCAACCACTCACACTGCAGCCTTAGCACCCTCACCCATACTCTTCATGGCCTTCAACAACTTCCCATCTGCTCCTTATAGTTTTAATTCTTTTCACAATCATTGTCTATCCACCTTGTCAAATGCTTTCTCCAAATCCATGAAGGCTGCAAACAACTTCTTTCCCTTCTCTAGAAACTTTTCCACTAAAGATCTAAGATTGAATATCTGATCTACACAACCTCTTCCCTTCCTAAAACCTCCCTGTTTTCTCCAACTAATTCCTCTGTTATTTCCCTAACTCTATCAGTAAGTATCCTACCAAATACTTTTCCTATTACACTAAGAAGGTAAATGCCCCTATGATTACCACACACTTCTTTTTCCCCTTTTCCTTTGTACAGGGGAATAATTATACCTGACTTCCAATCCTCCGGGACTCTACCTTCCTCCCAGGCCAATCTGCACACCTTCCACATACATTCTATTACTATCTCTCCCCCATACTTCAGCATTTCACCACACACTTCATCAATTCCTGGGGCTTTCACCATTTTAACTTTCTTCATTGCTTCCACACCTTCCATCCTACTGATTTCTGCCCCTCTTCCCATCCCTGCTTCTCCCAGCCATTCCCCAGCCACTTATACTTGCATTACTTTCATTCTCTATGTTCAACAATTCATTAAAGTGTTTTCTCCATCTGTTCACTTTTTCTCCCTTCTCCACCAGAAATCTACCATTTTTATCTTTCACTCCCCAGCTAACTTCTTTGGCACCCTGTCTAACTCTCTTTACCTCTTTCCAGAACATTTTCTTACATTACCTCCACTTTGCACTCAAATTCCTTCCAAATTCCTCATCCATTCTCTTCTTACTCTCACTTACTAATCTTTTCACCTCTCTCCTCCTCTCTACATATAACTCTTTCGTTCGCCTATCAACATCTTCGACGCCCCTGTTCCATATCCACTCACTATATGCTTTATTCTTTTGTGCCACAGCCTCTCTCACCTCTTCAGTCCACCATGCTGTTCCCTGAACCCCCTTTCATCTTCTCTTCACCCCACACACCACCTCACATGCTGCACAGATTTCTTCTGTGAATATCTTGCATACACCTTCCACATCCCGTCTGCTCCAATCTATATTTACCCAATTCCTCCTCCACTTCCCTTTTATGTTCTGCCTTTTTTTTTATCCTCTTGTAACTTTTCTACCCTCCTTGTTAGAACTACTTCCTCCTGTCCTTCCCTTCTTTTCTTTCTCAGTTTTGTTTGGTCTTTGATTCAGGCCACCACCAAGTGGTGGTCCAAAAGTCCACTCCCCCAACCTCTATATACTCTTGCATCCATTACACACCTTATCCTTTCATCCACACACACATAATCAATCATTGCCTTCCGTTCATTCAGTTCACCACCCACCCTTCTCATCACTCACCATGTATACCTATGGATCATTTGTGCCTGAAGAGGGTATTAGCTATCACAAACCCCCTCCAATCACAAATGTACACTAAAGCACTGCCATTCTCATCCACCACTGAAGTCACACCCCACTCACCAACCACTCCACCCACCACATTCCCTACTTTTCCCTTCATATCTCCAATCAAAAACACTCTCTCATTCCTTTCAAACTTTTCCAAGCACGCTTCCACATTTGTCCAAAACTCTTCTCTCACTCTGCTTCACAATCTTGCGTTGGCACATACACTCACACAACGCCCACATTTGTAGTCCAACTTTCACTCTTACCCATGCAATCCTTGAGCCATACTCTCTTATATTACTCACAACAATACACACTCCTTCTTTTGCCCTCTCATTCGCACCTACTTCCACGCATATACCCCATCCATTCTCCCATTCTCTCACACTTTCGCCTCTCCATTTAGTTTCAGTTAATCCACATACATCCACTTTCGCACCTTCAAGCACCTGTACAATCTCTCTTTCTTTCACCCCATCATTTATACCCCTTACATTCCATGTAGCTATCCGTACCAAGTCCTCTGTTCGGTCCTTAGTTGTTATCTTTAGGTCAGTCCTGGTCCGAGGCTTCTTGTTCGTATTTTTAGTTAGTCGTTTCACAGGGTGGGGCACTAACCCACCACCAACCCTTTTAGTTGCCTCACACGACAAGCAGGGATGCTGGGGGAGTACTCTGGAAACCCCCCTACCCAGGGGGTAGGTAAGTCCATTCTATTAAATATCATCCAATGGTTTATTAATCAAAACATGGAAAAATAATTAAAGAAATAAATCTGAACATTTATTGGTAAACTAATGATATGCATAAAATGTTGTACTGTCTGTACAGTAGAATCATAATGAGGTGCAACCAAAAGTTCCCAAAATTTGACTAAAAAAGGGGGGGGAAAAAAAAAACTTACCATACGTCAAGTCCTAATCACCACCATCCCCTTCTAAGCTGTCTCCTTGAGCGTGCAGACATCGATCCCAGCACTTCTCCGACAATCGGAAAGCATTCTGGAAGTCCTTGAGCATCAGCTTTTTCAGGACCTTCTGTGATTCCTCCTGGATCTCCTCAGTGGTATCAAATCTTAGTCCTTTCAGCTGGATTTTCATTTTTGGAGTGTGGTAGGTGAGGGCGCTTACTATCCACTCACTCCATGTAGTGCTGCTCTCAGGTGTCTGCCCTTTCCTCTCTTCCATCCTTCTTTCCTTGAATCCTCTTCTGTCTTTCTTTCCTTCATTCTTTCCTTGTCCTTCTGCCTACAGGTGCCTTATACTCCCTCTTCTGTCTTTCTTTCCTTCATTCTTTCCTCGTCCTTCTGCCTGTGGGTGACTCTACACTGAGTGACAAGCCAGATGGTTTCCTGTACACCAGGAAACCATTTACTATGCTGGGTGGTAACCACTTAACCAAATATTGAAGCCTCGTGGTTTAGTGGGTAATTACAGCGCTCCAATCGGATTGAGCCGGTGAAGGTTTATATCGAAGGGGTGGTTGCAGTTTATTGCTCATGTAATGCCACTCGGGGATGTATGAGGCTGGTCCTCTCATCTTAAATGTCAGGACCAACTTACATAGCCCTGGGTTCCTACACTCCTGTGTGGGGCGACATAAGATTAGATAATGGAGGGATGGATGGAAAGTGGAAAAAATCACAGGGGGGCTTTGGTGAATACAGGGGGTGGGGAATAACTGGCTTGTTTTCTTATGCCAAAAACTGTTCCACAACATGGACCAGGCACCCATTTGCTTGTGTGCCATTTGTCTGGACATTTTTGCCTCACGTTCTCCTGGAGTTGTCTCAAAATGTCACAGTAGAACTTTGCACTGACAGTCTGTCCTTGAGTAACAAATTCCTTATGAACAATGCCCTCAATGACAAAGAAAGTGATGAGCACTGACTTCACACTGCTCTTGACCTGATGTGCCTTCTCTGATCGGGACGAAGCTGGGCTCTCCCACTGGGATGATTGTTGATTGGTTTCCGAGTCATACCCATAAACCCAGCTTTCATCAACAGTAATGACACTTGAGAGGAAGTTAGAGTCATTTCTGGCCATTTCCTTGAGCTCCATGCAGACCCCTACTCAATGCTACTTATGCTCGCCAGTCAGGAGCCTCAGGACAAACTTGGCTTTTATTCGTCTCACGTCAAGGTTGCCAGACAAAATGCACTGGCATGTTCCATACGATAGGCTAACTGTGTCACAAACATCATGGATTGTCCTCCTGCAATCTTTGATCACAGTTGCACAAACTTCAGCCACTATGTCAGGAGCTGAACTTGTGGAAGGGAGACCACAACTTGCACCATCATCTGTTAACGTTCAACCAATTGTAAAACACTTAAACCAGTCATAAGTTTGTGTAACCAAAGCAGTCACCTAATGCTTGTTTTAATATTTAATGAGATTCTGCCACGTTCTTCCAGAGTTTCACACAAAAACTGATGCACACACATTGCTCCTTCACATCCTCCAATTATGGGATCACAAAATTTGCAAACTAACCCAAATACAACAATAAAAAAACACACACATGCAGCAAATGCAGCAGCCCTGCCCAACACCACTTGACACACCAACAAATAAAGGGTGCATGCACTGCCACCCGGCATCCACACGCCATATGACATGTGGTTTCCAACCTGCTTTCAAAATTTGAGAACTTTTGGGTAGCACCTTGCATGACACATCAGCTGTGTATATGGCCACAGCCTACCCATCCATTTCTTCCCCACCTGACCACCATCGCTCCACTCCCCACGTGCCACTTAGCTGTTTTGCAGGGGGGAAGGGGGCTTCACAAGTACAGTGACTTTGTCCAATAAAGCAAACTCTCATTCCTATCATCTGGACTCTCTTCTATGCCAGTGCAAATGCATTCTAAGATGACTTTGTGTACCACATAAATCCATCTTAGAATGCAATTGCACTGTCAGAGAAGAGAAAATTTTGTTGATAGGAATGAAGGTTTGTTTTGCTGGACAATATTACTGTGCTTGCAATTCCGACATACTTATTTTATTTTCTGCAATACAGCTGAGTGGCAAGTGAGGGGTGGAGTGATGGCCATCAGATGGGAAAGAAACAGACAGAGGGGTTATGACCGTATACACAGCTGACTTATGGGCATGGGAGTTGTAATCAATCTACTGTACAGTACAACATTTCTTTCCATATCATCAGTTTACCAATAAAGGTTCAAAATTTATTTCTTAAGTTTATACTGTCTGTGTTTATATGAGTAAAATAGTGAATAATAATTACCACAACAGTCTCCTATCTATCTATTGCCAGACGCCACAATCCCGCACGGGGTGGCCACAAACAAATCGCCTCCATGTCACTCTGTCCCCTGCCATTTCACTACCACGCGCCCAACTCACACACCCCTCTTTCATATACCTCTCCACTCCATCCCTCCATCTCATCCTCGGCCTCCCCCTCCCTCTCGCCCCCTCCACCTCACTCACATACACTCTCCTCGTCAGTCTTTCACTCTCCATCCTCTCCACATGCCCAAACCACCTTAACGTGTTTCTCCTAACGCTTCCCATCACATCCTCAACCACACCACAACGCTCCTTCACTTCCTCATTTGTTAGTCTGTCTCTCCATGTGACTCCACATGCTCCTCTCAAATAACTCATTTCCAATGCTCTCACTCTTGACTTCTGTCCTTCCAACAAGGTTCAAGCTTCACTTCCACATGTTAGAGTTGGTGTCACAATACTGTCATGTAACAACTTTTTCACTTCCATGCTCACCTCCCTGTTTCTTATCACTGCTTTCAACAAACCAGCAACCTTCCTTCCCTGCTGCACCCTTTCGAGCACTTCACCCTCCAGACTTCCATCCTTACTCATCACACTGCCCAAGTACTTAAATTTACTCACATTCTCCATATCCTCCCCAGCCAATCTCACTGTACAATCACTAGCTTCACTTCTCTCGAAGACCATCACTTTACTCTTCCCTACATTCACCTTTAGATTCCGTTTCCTACACACTCTCCCAAACTCATCTACCAAGCCTTGCAGCTCCCCTTCGTCTTCGCTCAACAACACAGTATCATCTGCAAACAACAGTACAGGGAGTTTCCAAACACTGCCCTCTCTCACTAGGGCCACTCCAACATCCACTGCCCAACCTTGTATCTCTTTTATAACCCCATCCATATACAGTATGAACAACCATGGAGACATGACACATCCTTGTTTCAATCCAACCTTCAAATGGAAAGATTCACTCAGTTTGCCATCCACACGCACTGCAGCCTTAGCATTCTCATACATACTCTTCACTGCCTTCAACAACTTCCCATCCACTCCATACAGTATATTCTTAATACCTTCCACAAACCTTGTCTATCCACCCTGTCATATGCTTTCTCCAGATCCATGAAGGCTGCATACAACTTAATGCCCTTCTCTAGAAACTTTTCCACTAAGGATCTAAGAATGAATATCTGGTCTAAACAACCTCTTCCCTTCCTAAAACCTCCTTGTTCTTCTCCAACTAATTCCTCTGTAATTTCCCTAACTCTGTCAATAAGTATCCTACAATATACTTTCCTATTCCACTGAGAAGGCAAATGCCCCTATGATTACCACACACTGCTTTTTCTCCTTTTCCTTTGTACAGAGGAATAATTATACCTGACTTCCAATCCTCCGGGACTCTACCCTCCTCCCAAGCCAGTCTGCACACCTTCCACATCCATTCTATTGCATTTCACCACACACTCCATCAACTCCTGGGGCTTTCCCCATTTTAACTTTCTTCATTACTTCCACCACTTCCATCCTGGTGATTTCTTCCTCTCTTCTCACAACCCTCCTTCTCCCTGCCATTCCCCAGCCACTTATACTTCCATTACTTTCATTCTCTATGTTCAACAGTTCATTAAAGTGTTCTCTCCATCTGTTTACTTTTTCTCCCTTCTCCACTAGTAATCTACCACTTTTATCTTTCACACCCCCACTGACTTCGTTGGCACCCTGTCTAGCTCTCTTTACCTCCTTCCAGAACATTTTCTTACATTCCCTCCACTTTGCATTCAAATTCCTTCCAAATTCCTCATCCACTCTCTTCTTACTCTTTCTTACTAATCTTTTCACCTCTCTCCTCCTCACTACATATAACTCTCTCGTCCATCTCTCAGCTTCTTCATCGCCCCTGTTCTTCATCCACTCATTATATGCTTTCTTCTTTTGTGCCACAGCCTCTCTCACCTCTTCAGACCACCATGCTGTTCCCTGAACCCCCTTTTGTCTTCTCTTCACCCCACACACCACCTCACATGCTGCACAGATTTCTTCTGTGAATACCTTGCACACACCTTCCACATCCCCCATCTGCTCCAATCTATATTTACCCAATCACTCCTCCACTTCCCTTTTATATTCAGCCTTTATTCCATCTTCTTGTAACTTTTCTACCCTCCTTGTAACAAATACTTCCTCCTGTCCTTCCCTTCTTCTTTCCTCCATCTTGTTTGGATTCTGATTCTGGCCACCACCAAGTGGTGGTCAGAAAGTCCACTCCCCCAAACCTCTATATACTCTTGCATCCATTGCACATCTTCTCATCCTTTCATCCACACACACATAGTCAATCATTGCCTTCCGTTCATTCATTCCACCGTCCTCTCTTCTCACCACTCGCCATGTATACCTATGGATCATTTTGTGCCTGAAGAGGGTATTAGCTATCACCAACCCCCTCCCAGCACAAATGTCCACTAAAGCACTGCCATTCTCATCCATCTCTTCAGGCACACCCCACTCACCAACCACTCCATCCACCTTCTCATTCCCTACTTTTCCATTCATATCTCCAATCAGAAACACTCTCTCATTCCTTTCAAACTTTTCCAAGCAGGCTTCCACATTTGTCCAAAACTCTTCTCTCACTCTACTTACATGATCTTGCATTGGCACATACACGCACACAATTGCCCACATTTGTAGTCCAACTTTCACTCTTACCCACACAATCCTTGACCCAACTGATCCATACTCTCTTACATTCTCCTTCCACCTGTTGCTCACAGCAATACACACTCCCTCTTTCGCCCTCTCATTCTCACCCACTCCCACGCATATACCCCATCCATACTCCCATTCTCTCACACTCTCATCTCGCCATTTAGTTTCAGTTATTACACATATATCCACTTTCGCACTCTCAAGCACCTGTACAATCTCTCTCTCTTTCACCTCATCATTCATACCCCTAACATTCCACGTTGCAATCTTTACCACGTCCTTTGTCCGGTCCTTTTTTGTCGACTTTTGGTCAGTCCTGGTCTGGGGCTTCTTGATCGTATATTTAGTTAGTTGTTTTTATGAGGTGGGGCACTAACCCACCACCAACCCTTTTAGTCGCCTCTTACAACAAGCAGGGATACTGGGGGAGAATTCTTGAAAACCCCCCTACTCCAACTCCATCTTCCTTCAACTCACTTGGCCACACCACCATATCTGGAATGCGAGGAAACATCCCTTCTCGCAGTGTGAATATTTCAGCTAAAGTTTGTCCATGGGCACGAAACAGGCGGTCTTCTCCTTCTATACTGTACTCAATACCTTGACTTTTCATTTCTTCCAGGAATTCTGCAAAAGAAAGATATAAACTGTAAGTAAAATGCATTACATATACATGTGGAATGAACTCAATCTGCTGTACAACAATATACAAATAATCTTCTCTGTCTTATCTTATAAAATAAACATCAATTACTAACAAGACCGAAAACTTAATGCCCAAGTTAACCCTTTCTTGCACGGGTAAGTTTTATTAAGTTTCACGGCTCACAATTTTACTCGCCCGCACCAGCCCTCGCAATGCAAATTACACGTATTCTTGCCTTATTTTTCCCACCCAAACCTCTAAATATTGCCCTGAAACCCACATCACCTCATTCGTCGATGTTTGTTCTAGCTGATGAGCCCCCCCNCCCCCCCACCCCCCAAAAAACGAATAAAAGTACATTAGGCCGCCGTGAATAAACATTTCGGAACGTTGATCTCACTTCCCAACATCGTCATTTGAATGTTTTCCATCATACAGAAAAATGTTATTATAAGTTTTGATACAGAATTTCATTGGCTTTCTAATGAGGTGCATCCGGTTGTGATGCAATTCGTAGTTTTCGAGAAAATAGGCAAAAACTAAAAGCCATTTTTGTAAAAAAAAATTGATTTTTGTTCAGGGAGGTATACTGCAGAAGTTTTCTTCCTCACATTATGCTTTTATTAAATAAACTTATGTAGAAATTCATGAGCTTTCTCAGGGGCTCTTCCAAATTTGGATACGCCTCATAATTTCCGAGTAAATCGCAAAAAACTACAGGGCACTCACAGCCGCAGTGCACTTTCGTCATGCGCGCACAATAACCGCCTACATAACAACAACTTTTCATTAGAGAAATTACATAGTTATGTCCTGCACATACATAGAATTCACTAATCTTTCTCATGGTTCTTACAGGAAATCGATACGTTCAATAATTTTGGAGTAAATGGACGACAAAGATAGAATACTCTTCCTCAACCACAAGCGAGATAAAAACGCTCAATTTCCCTGCCTCACGGATACCTGCATATTTTCGCTTGTTAGGTTTTATTTTATTTTTTTCTTACTCAAATTATACACATGAAATATCATAAGCTCTTTGATAGTGCTCTCAGAAACTCGACATGACCACTAGTCCTTTTGCTAGGTACTGATACTGAAGCTGAACTTTCTTCCATCTCATATGTGTACAGTAAAACCTCGATATAACGGACTTCAATAGACCGGAATTCACTTTTATCGGACTCGAGGAACTACCGGACTAAGCTCCGATATATCGGAAAAAGTCCGATAAAGCCAGAAAGCAGTCCGGACTGCCTGACCACTTCAGCTATGCTCACCACAATAAGACAAGTAAAAGACATGTTTTTCAGTGCACAGTACAGTATTATTATACCGTTTGATTAATGTAGTGAAGGTATAACACAGTACAATACTGCAATGGTGGTGAAAACCACTGATGCGTTTCGTTTCGTTTCGTTTTTGAAGGCTCCAACATGCTTGCATGTGTCGCCCTTGGTCACCTAATGGCGGCTCTCCATGCTGCTCGATCCCTGGCAGCCTCCCTGTTCAATCCCTTAACCCTTAAGTCAAACTTAATGACCTCGTCCCATGTCTTTCTCGGTCTACCCCTCCCAACCCCTCCCCCAGTATTAACACCTCTCACCCTCTGTACCCAATTATCATCCCCCATCCTCTCCACATGTCCAAACCACCTCAGCCTACATCTCCTCATCACAACACCAATACACTCCAGTCCCATCCTACCTCTCAACTCTTCCATCGTAAAACCAGCCCCCCCAGGCCTTGCACGCAGGGACGCACTGCACATCCACCTAATCATTGTCATTTCTGTACGTTTAAACCTGCGAATATCCTCTTCCTTTACTGCCCAGGTCTCACTACCAAACAGCATCACACTCCTAACACATGCTGCATACAAAGACCCCTTAGCACGTAAGGAGAGTCCTCTCAATGTCAGGAGAGGCAACAGCTCCCTGAACTTCTTCCAACCACTTCTCACCCTAGCAACCGAGCTAACTCCAGCCCCACCTCCGGCACATAACATGTCTCCCAAATAACGAAACTCCTCCACACACTCAAGAGACTCACCTGCAAGTTCAACCCTCTCACGCCTAACAATCTCCACCTGCTCTCCCCGACACGCCGCACACATGAAATCAGCATCATCTCGCAGTCTACCTCTAATACCACTACATCTCTTGTGCACCCACTTATCACAAACACTACACAAGATGGAATTACTTCCCACACCCTTGTGGCAAACTGCACATGGCCACTCTCCCTCTCCTCTGATTGTACCGCCACCAACCCTAGATATCATCACTTTTGTTTTATCTGCATTTACCCTTAAGCCCTTGTACCCCATACCATCTCTCCACTTCTTAAATCTTTCCTCCGCCTCCTTTTCATTCTC
>JAGKTI010004474.1:16222-26558 GCA_018397915.1 Birgus latro
GTGTGTGTGTGTGTGCGCTCTCTTCCTTGCACTACATTTGCCTAACAAATGCGATGCACACAATAGATTTCTCCATGAACATTCGCTGCACAACATACATATATAATGTCATAATGTGTCGCTGTGTGGCGTATTTTCTTGCCTCTGATCATTACGTAACTTTCCCCTGTCACTCAATGCACGCAATATTTCTCGGTGAACACTCGCTGCACCATTTTATACGTATATTTCACAATGAACCATATACAATATAAAACACTATCACATGATTCCATCCCAGCCTCCTCTGTTATTCCCTTCCTTACTGTATGGCATAAGAGAGCGCCTGCTCCCTTAGCAACTGATGCATATGTCTATGTATCTCTATGGCATAACATAATGCCTGCTATGGTAGGTCAGTTATTTCACTAATCCAGGCACTACTGTAAATGTTTCACAGATATAAGTAATGACTTCACTATAAGGGTAAAATACATCATTTATGGGCAGGGTGAGTGGAAACCCCACTATAACAAACCAGACTCTGCCTCTAGGCCTAATGGCTGATAACAGGCCCCCAATGCTTTACAAACAATATATCTATGTTCAATAGACACAATCACTTCGCAGTATAGTAAAAAACACAGTACAATCACAATATTTCAATAATGGCTTCAGCCTCGGGTGGGAGGGGGAATATGGCAGATTTAAAGGGACAACGCAACATGGCACGACCCTGCTGTCTGGCTGCTAGTGGAGCACTGAGATTCTACCACCATGTACAGGTAGATATGAGCCATTGCAGTGTTGCCAAGGTCTTACTTAGGGAGAGAGACATGCTAGAATGCACCAAATTGGACGCAAATCAACCGAAAACTTATTTTCTGGTTAATTTTTTTTGCTTTTCATGTGGTTTGCGGCTGTGTGCGTTGACACACCTCACCACATGGAACGCAAATCACGGTTCCGTGTGCGAAAGGGTTAATACTGAAATGAGACAGACAGACAGACAGAAAGGAATTATCGTACAAGCATCTCCCATTTATTCACCTTAAAGTGGGGTGATGATTTTGTCCACAACTGCACAAAAACAAGAGGATGGAATAAAAGTGTAACAAATCCTACTGGCAAAGCTACCTTGACTGAGGGTGGGTGTAGGGTATTCATGGGGCTGAGGTGGTGGCTTTGGTGGGGTGCAGTCGTCAAACTTTACTCCGAGCGTTTCCTTCACCCAACCAGCAAAGTGAGGCAGCACCATATTCCCGATCCTGTACCTACGGGATAAGGGTACACTTTCTTATAAATCTGGCATGCAATGTGAAGCTTATCTATTAATAAAAATACCTCCTAAAACACACACACACACATCACGATGATGTAATTTTTTGTAGTAATTTATTGTAGTTTAATGTAGTTTATCGTAGATGGGTTCATTGTTACCGCTGGCCACCAATCTCGATAATGTAGTTTACCGTGGTTCAACGCTGTCACCAATCTCAGTAACGTGGTCATAGGTACTTGTAAGGAAGTAGGAAAGTCAATTATGGGTTATTTAGTACAACCAGAATAAAGTCGTGAGACATATTATCAACAAGGTGAGTTACAGCACTCTTGGGTTACTGAGTTTTATTGTACAGGTATACTGATAGTGATTTAAAAACAAGCTTAGCATGACAGCCAGTCTCCCCTTTCTCCTTACTCTGCCCTAATTGTGCTCTCGAGCATAATCTACCCCCTTTCTTCCTTACTCTGCCCCAATTGTGCTCTTGAGCATTCTCTACCCCCTTCTTCCTTACTCTGCCCTAATTGTGCTCTCGGGCATTCTCTACCCCCTTCTGATCTGAAGGGTGTCTCTCTGACATTATATACAGGTAGGAGAGGATGTTTGGTGAGGCAGTAGCGTTCACGTGTTTGAATAAGTTATGAAATTCTTGGTTGTCTGGACTACGAGGATGTTTTGAAATACATTGTACGTTAAAGATTCTTGATGGTCTGGGATAACATGATTGTGGATGTGAATTGACATTCCTAGTGGGAAGCTGTGTACGTTTCCATCAGACGCTACATCCTGTATACTGCGTTTGTGAGATATAACTAATGCCTATATAATATCTACATATCGCTTGATCACGCCCACTGTCGTACCAACGACAGGAAAATATTGTCATAACATATTAATACATTTTATATACACATTACAATAAACTTATAAGCTAATTAAGTGAAATACATAATATTGTAAGAGTAACATAATTGTATGAATATTTTATTATAACTGCAGTTACACTGTGTAATGCACTTGTAGTTACACTGTGTAAATGCAACTGATACATAATTGTGTCTGCCATAAAACTGTAGTTACATTTTGTTAATGCAACTGTTACATAACTGTGCTGGCCATAAAACTGTAGTTACATTTTGTTAATGCAACTGTTACATAATTGTGTTGGCCATAAAACTGTAGTTACATTTTGTTAGTGCAACTGTTACATAACTGTGTTTGCCATAAAACTGTAGTTACAATTTGTTAATGCAGCTGTTACATACCTGTGCTGGCCATAAAAATAGTTAGTTACATAAATGTGGCAGTTGGAACATAACTGCAGTAATGCTAGAGTTTGTAGTTACATATTTGTAGCAACTGTAACATAATTGCAGTAATGCTATCATTTGTAGTTACATAATTGGAGCAACTGTAACATAATTGCAGTAATGCTATCATTTGTAGTTACATAATTGTAGCAATTGTGGTCATTGTAGCTATATAACTGATACATATGTATAAAATTTATACAATAATTGAGGTACAATCATATCATGAATCAGCCATATCTGATGTACAGTCGGCCACAGGAAAAAGTATACACCAACGTTCGTGTGTGGGTGAAAATATCTGGTAACACTGTCCTGAGCAGAAGTGACTAAATGAAAAAAATGATCTGCAATGTATGTTTTACTCATATATATATGTTATAAACACATGTGTTATGAATATTTTGCTAGTGTCTTATTTCTATATTACAAGTAATATATTATATCCCATGGTATTACAAGCTTGTAGCCAAATGGGACTGCAGTAATTGTATGGGTCCCTCCTCCTCCCCTACCTCTGCTCATACCCTCTTCTCTTTACTAGTGAAAGTAGGGAGAGGGGTGGGGAGAAAAGTACAGAAGGGGAAACAGAAAACAGAGATATGCATCTAATGGATGTTGTTCATGATTATTCATTATGTTTCTATTGCCCTATCAATCCTGGCAGGCTAGAGACAGTGTGTGTGTTGTTTGTGTTGTGTGAAGATATTGAGGAGGAGTTTCTCTGAAGGGTTTTAGGCCTCGGGGAAACTATGACTGTTCCATATTCGTGTTACCATCTGACACAGGAGCTGCCACAGGAGGGCCAATAGGCCTATTGCAGAGTCCTTGCCATCTTATGTTCCTATGTTATTTTTGTGGTAGTAATTTATTTCATTGCACTTCTCCTGCTCAATCTCTGTCTCCCCCCTCCGTCTCTTTCTTTGCCCTCCCTCCTCCGCCACTCTCTCTTCCCCCCCTCCTCCACCATTACCTCCATTAATGCTTTGAATCCTCTCTGCGAGTCGAGAAGCGAGTATGATCATGAAAGATATATAAAAGAAGGAAACAATTTAAATTTTTAATAGTTTATACACATTCCAAATGTTTCACTAAACGTGGGGTCCACACCTACCGAACGAACAAGAACATGCACTAGCGAATAGGTCTTACATCGATAAGTGTGTGGACGGATGCCGGGCACTAAAAAACATGCATGAGCACATGATATTTTAATCCACTGGTTGTCCGTTGTGGCGGAACAAACATATACACATAAGAAACATTCACCTTTCTTTGTTCGCTAGCGGTTGTTCTCTTTTGTTCACTAAGTGCGGGCCCACCTTAACAGTATTCACCACAAGTAACGTGTTGTCACGTCCATTACTATTATCGGTGCATATTCAGAAGTCCACTGTTGCAACATTTTGCTAAACCGACACTAGCATAACCGTGATATGACTGACAGTTTTAAAGTTGCTGTTAACAAGTATTTCAGGGCACTTCGTCATAGTCAATATGTTTCTCAGTTCCGAGACATTTGGAACTGTAAAGTAGTAGTAGTACTATTACGTAAACTGACTTTGTTAGATAGCGCTTTTGCCGGGACGTAGCTGAATCCCTCGGTTACGAGAGAGCTACGCCTAGGCCGGGTAAATTCCTCTGTTGTCAACAGCAACTAATAATTATGGCATTACTGTAGTCCAACACAAAAAGTTGGTCACCATCTCCACGATGTTATGTGATGGAGACAATAAAACTGCAGAATAGGGTCGGATTTATTATATAGGAGGTAAAGAAGAAATTAGAACGGGTGAACAGAAGTTATAAACATGTGCTAGAGAGGGTGGGAGTGATCAGGTGAAGGCGGGAGGGAAATGGAGGGGGTGATGGGGGAGCTGAGTTTCATTGTGCGTCTGGATGCGCAGTTCCAATGTTACCATGTTAAACACAGACCTTACGGCTAAAAATTGTGTACTTATTCCTGTGGCCGACTGTACTAGTTTATATGAGACACCATGGGTGTATTGGCTTAATTATGTTGCACAGTTTGAATTAAGATAACATTATATGTAACCCATATTTTGTTATTTTATATAAAATTAGATAAATAATATTTACAATATGTGCAGTACTCACTTAGTTTCCTTTGTACCACACATCACTCCAAAGGTTGTGAAGTCAACTTGGTATGTTTGCTCATTTTTAAATTCATCCTGAGGTATAGGTTGAAAGAACTAATGTGTGTGGTTGAGTATAGCACACAGTTACTAGCTCCATTTGTGTTAGGCATTTTCACGTGATTTTTCTTGTCACTGTAATATGAAGGATATATGTGTACTTATATTTTGATTCTCTGATCTCACTAGATACTCATATGTTTGTATGACATGTTGATGTAAGGATTTATAGTTGTCTATCACTGTGTAATGAAGTAGTACTGTTAAACTAATAGAGTAAATGTTCAATTCACTGATAATCTGTGGTGGGAATACTGGCTAGGGTGCTGCTGCTGATGATAGTGGTAATGGCTGGAGCATGTTGGTAAGGTTTGATTGAGGCAGGTCATGTATGATTCGTCAACACACTGTGTCATCACTGGGGTAAGCAGACACTCGCTCGCCTCTTCCTGGTGGGTGGGGGTAATTCAGCTGTGTTGGGCTTTTCTCCGATGACACCACTCACTTTCACTGTTTCTTCTTCTTGCTCTTTGTTTTTGTTTTTCACTCATAACTCGTTCTTCTTTACTGTATACTCGCTTGTGGTTACTTGATCGTGGTGGAGAAGGTGGAGATCGTGGTGGTGTTGAAGGTGGAGGTATTGGGTAGTCAGCAGTGTTTTAGCTCATCATGCTGTGTCAGACTGCTAGCGCAGATCCTCCCTCATCACTCTTCTTTGTTGTTGTTTGTAGTTTCTCACCTCTTTGTTTGCTTGTTTTCTTCTTATTTTGCAGTACCTGATTTTCCTTCGTTGTTGTGATTAACTTGTAGGCTTGAAGAGATGTTGATGGATGTAATTTATGGCTGCTATTGTTGCTCGTAAATCGTGGAACTGAGGTGGTTAGGAGCGAGACGGTTTGTTTGATTGCTCTGGTTGAGACATTAATCAGCTTTGTTTACTGCTGCTACCAGTGTAAGTGAACGCAGTCGGTTTGTGGTTACTGCTGGCCACCAATCTCGATGACGTAATTTATTGTAGTTTAATGTAGTTTATCGTAGATGGGTTCATTGTTACCGCTGGCCACCAATCTCGATAACGTAGTTTACCATGGTTCACTGCTGTCACCAATCATGATAACGTAGTCGTAGGTACTTGTAAGGAAGTAGGAAAGTCGATTATGGGTTATTTAGTACAACAAGAATAAAGTCATGAGACGTATTATCAACGAGGTGAGTTACAGCACTCTTGGGCTACTAAGTTTTATTGTACAGTTATATTGATAGTGATTTACAAACGAGCTTAGCGTGACGGCCAGTCTCCCCTTTCTCCTTACTCTGCCCTAATTGTGCTCTTGAGCATTATATACTTCCTTTCTTCCTTACTCTGCTCCAGTTGTGCTCTCGGGCATTCTCTACCCCCTTCTTCCTTACTCTGCCCTAATTGTGCTCTCGGGCATTCTCTACCTCCTGATCTGAAGGGCTTCTCTCTGACATTATATACAGGTAGGAGAGGATTTTTGGTGAGGTAGTAGCGTCTGACAGATATCCTGTGGACTTCCACGTGTTTGAACACGTCATGAAATTCTAGGTTGTCTGGACTACGAGGATGTTTTGAAATACACTGTATGTTAAGGATTCTTGATGGTCTGGGATAACATGATTGTGGATGTGAATTGACATTCCTAGTGAGAAGCTGTGTACGTTTCCATCGTACACTGCATCCTGAATACTGTGTTTATGAGATATATACTACTGCCTATATAATATCTACACACATACACAAACAAAAGCTTTTTTTAAACACTTCAGGGACATGAATCAGGGGGAACACAGCCTGAGGTACATGCTCCTTGGTAGCAACAGTCAAACTACAAGCCATATTTTCTTTTGTTCTTATCTATAAATCACCAGATGCTGTTATCATGATCCCAGGCTTATCTGAATGTGACTTAGGTGGACTGCAGGCTGAAGCTTACCTCCTGCAGTCAACCATCCTCCTTTTGGAGAACAAGGGGGGGAGCTGAGGGATGTTGTGTAACTAGGCCACTATAAGAAAACATCTCTCTTCAGTACCAAAAATTACCAGTGAATTACAGAAACACTGCTCATTAATCCCTAACTGTTGGGTGTCGGTCAGAACTGTCAAGAAATTAGTGGCCAGGTGGTGCCAGGTGTTGGTCGGAATCACACTTGTTTTCACACCACAGTTTGAAGTGGTCGCTGCTTTATCTCGTCACCAAAAGCTCGGGAGGGACTCCCACCAGCTGAGCCAACCATACCTTGGTCATCTCTCTGACTCTGCCAGGTGTAAGACGATCTTTTCTTAACCCTTCTCATCCAATTCTGTTCCCGCCTCATGTGGACCTTTGTTTCATTCACCCCTGCCAGGTCTCTTTCCAAGGATACTAGGAAAAGACTCAGTGATAGTGCCATAGGGCACACCTTGGACACCACTGTTTCGTTTCGTTTCATTTTTGAAGGCTCCAACATGCTTGCATGCGTCGGCCTTGGTCACCTAATGGCGGCTCTCCATGCTGCTCAATCTTTGGGAACCTCCCTGTTCAGTCCCTTAACCCTTAAGTCAGACTTAATGACCTCGTCCCATGTCTTTCTCGGTCTACCCCTCCAAACCCCTCCTAATATTAACACTTCTCACCCTCTGTACCCAATTATAATCCCCCATCCTCTCCACATGTCCAAACCACCTCAGCCTACCTCTCCTCATCACAACACCAATACACTCCAGTCCCATCCTACCTCTCAACTCTTCCATCGTAAACCCAGTCCCCCCAGGCCTTGCACGCAGGGACGCACTGCACATCCACCTAATCATTGTCATTTCTGTACGTTTAAACCTGCGAATATCCTCTTCCTTTACTGCCCAGGTCTCACTACCATACAGCATCACACTCCTAACACATGCTGCATACAAAGACCCCTTAGCATGTAAGGAGAGTCCCCTCAATGTCAGGAGAGGCAACAGCTCCCTGAACTTCCTCCAATCACTTCTCACCCTAGCAACTGAGCTAACTCCAGCCCCACCTCTGGCACATAATATGTCTCCCAAATAAAACTCCTCCACACACTCAAGAGACTCACCAGCAAGTTCAACCCTCTCACACCTAACAATCTCCACCTGCTCTTCCCAACACGCTGCACACATGAAATCAGCATTATCTCGCAGTCTACCTCTAATACCACTACATCTCTTGTGCACCCATTTATCACAAACACTGCACAAGATGGAATTACTTCCCACACCCTTGTGGCAAACTGCACATGGCCACTCTCCCTCTCCTCTGATTGTACTGCCACCAACCCTAGATATCATCACTTTTGTTTTATCTGCATTTACCCTTAAGCCCTTGTACCCCATACCATCTCTCCACTTCTTAAATCTTTCCTCCGCCTCCTTTTCATTCTCTGCAATCAACACCAAATCATCAGCATACAACATCTCCCATGGAAGTCCATCTCTGAAGTCACATGAGAGGGCTTCAAGTACCATGATAAACAACAAGGGACTCAAAACTGACCCCTGATGCACACCAACATTCACGGAAAACTCATCACTCAAAACTCCATTCACTCTTACCTGGGTGCGAGCACCCACGTACATGGCCATAACCACCCTAACCAGCCACTCTTCCAACCCTAGCTTTCTCATTGCCCACTTCACCACCTCTCTAGGGACTCTGTCAAAGGCCTTTTCCAAATCAACAAAAACAAAATACAATTCCCTTTTCTTGCCAATATATTTTTCCTGAAGCTGTCGAACAATGAATATGGCATCAGTGGTCCCCCTGCCTGGCATAAACCCAAACTGCATCTCATCGATATTCACTCTTTCTCTAATCACACCTTCTAGAACTCTCTCCATTACTTTCATTATCTGATCTAAGAGCTTTATACCTCTTTAATTTCCCCTTTCCAGGGCATCACTCTTTCCTTTGTACACATTTACAATTACACTCTTCAGCCAATCATCTGGGAATACACTCATATATAATCATGTTTATCAGGTCAGTGACTAACCTCACCCCAGTATCTCCTGAGGCCTTCAACATTTCGGCAGTCAACCCATACACACCTGCCACCTTCCCCACCCGTATCCTGCCTATTGCCTCACTCACAGTAGCAGCATCAATCAAAGGCCAAGGGCCAAACACTGGATCTGCTGGCTCCAAACCTTCTCTATCCCAATCAAACTCCTCATTCAACAACCAGCTATAATGCTCTCTCCATGCATCTTTAATATCCCCACTGTTCACCACTACCCTTCCTTCATCATTCTTCACACACTGCTCACCTACAATGTCCCGATTATCCCTCTTCACCTGATCTGCTACCCTAAAAATCATATTTTTCCTTTCTCCATGATTTAGATTATCAAGTAAAAGTCTCTGTGACTCAGACTTCGCCCTGTATACCTCTCTTCTAGCCCTGCGCTTGGCAGCCAAGTACTCCTCCCTGTTACCACCCTTCTTCCATTCCCGGAAAAGACTTCTTTTCTCCTTAACTGCGGCTTCTACACCCTCATCCCACCACCAAGTTACTTTATGTCTTGGAGGGCCTCTTGTCCAACCGCATATTGCATCGGTAACTCTCAAAAGGTTGTTCTTAAGGGCTCTATACTCTTCATTAACGCCTCTATCTATGGCTCCCTGTTCAGCCACAACTCTCCTCATCTCACTATAAAAGGCATCCCTTACTGATTGGTGTGTCTAGTTTATCTAGTAATGGAAAAGTTATCACGCTGAGAGCAAAGCCATGGACACAACCACAGGCAGACGCATGATCACATCCTGCTCTCGTGGCAAAAATTAGTCCTCTTCCTCACGTCATTACTCATTGACCCAATGACCTACAGACCTGGGAATACTTTCAATCGCAAGAAGAAGAGTTGTTGAGAGAAATAGTCTTTCATTTCCCTAACTGCTATAGTTTCCGAGGCATGAAGGTTAGAAGTAAGACTATTCTGTAAATTTTTCTGTACTGAGGTGATGCGCGAGCTGATTTTAGCCCGGTGTCCAGGGGTTAAAGGTATAATGCTAACTACTAAGCTGATTTACCAGGTCCCATTAATTTACAGGAACAATGATATGAATTAACTTGCAACAACACCTTTGTTCACAATTTTTTTGCTCTCACAACTATTTCTCATCCTTTAGCTAGTAAGCTTCTATCGTATAACTGTTTAAGTCTTCTCTGCCAGCACCATAAATATCCCACTGTCAAATGCTATCATTGTTTCTCTACCTTCCTGCTTTCTGTTTACAAGTCCATTTCACTTAAGTTCACAGATGGTGGCAACCATCATCTGCTCACTTGATGTAGTGTGGCCTACTTTTCCCCCCACCTTTATCATTCTTTTTCTGTCTGCCCTCCACTCTTACTATTTCTCCCATACTTGCTATCACTTTTCCTGCTCTTCTTTCCACTTCAAGTAGCTCTGCACTCAGTGACAAGCCTAACAATTTTCTGAAACCCAGGAAACCATTTACAACACTAGGTGGTAACCATATAACTAAATATAGGGTGACATGGAGCCTACTATGCCCCTGTGAACTAGGTGAGAGAGAGAGAGAGAGAGAGAGAGAGAGAGAGAGAGAGAGAGAGAGAGAGAG
>JAGKTI010004474.1:26953-37548 GCA_018397915.1 Birgus latro
AAGAGAGAGAGAGAGAGAGAGAGAGAGAGAATGCCAATAAGATGTCCATCCAGGAACCAAACCTCCAGACTTTTCTCTGTGCCTTGCTGTGGTGAGGGACTGTCCACTGCATGGGAGCACCAGTTTAATGAACTAAATGGCCCTGCAGGGGCGGCTGCTTCCTTGTAGTTGATGGGTCGGTTCAGCCAGACAGATGGGTTATCCAGCAGCAGCAACAACTACAATAACTTCAGTTTACAGTGGATATTATCCCTCTGTGGATGATGTCATACCTTCTTCCTCTACATTTCATGCAAGCTCCTACAACTCCACCAATGAGGGAAAGATGCAAGAGAAACAAAATGAACATTTGGATTTGACTGTATGGTATTTCTCTTCATTCATGCCACAGTACAACCACACTACTACTTTCAGAATATAATACCATACAAGACATATACAGAGCCACATTTACAAAAAAATAAATATCAGTAGGCCGTCAATACATCAAACCAACAGGGGGGATAGCTGATGCTCATCAGGGGGACTTCAACAACCCAAGGTTTGATTTATACTAATTCTTGTTTGGTGGATACCTGATGATGTTCACACTTTTATTTCAATTTTGTGTGGGTTTATTATGTCTACCTTGAAGCTGCATATAAAAACATTAAATATTTTCAATCAGCAGTAAACAACAAAACAGAAGAGGCAACAAAAAATACTTTTTATTTGTCTCTTAGTCTGATGGTTGCATCACTTTGATAAACTGGCCTTTTGTTTGATATATCTGATGGTTGTTCAATAGGCACACAGAGGTCAGCACTGTCAAAGTCCAGGTTAACATGGTTCGATATAGTGGGGGTTTACTAACAGTATATGCATTAAAAAAATGTAGAGACACTGAAGTCTGATGGTCTTACTTAAAATATACACAAGTCTAAATGATGGAGGGAGAGAGAGAAAAAAAACAAGAACAAGAACATCAGTGGCAGGAGAGTCATGCATCATACCTGGAGCCGGTGAAGGCAACATAGTAGTCCCTGTCTTTGTGAACCACAAACTTGGAGTCTTGGTAGCCCCATCCGTTCCATTTCAACAGCTCTTGTCTGCAGAAGCACAATTAATAATTAGCTAACCCACTCATGACTGGGATGGTATAGTACTACTATATTCAATTCCAGCTAATGCCAGACAATTTTTGGCTGATTCATAAGAGCCTTAGTGTGAATACTAGCACCATTCACTCTCCCATGGTTGAGACAAGTTTAATATTTGAGTGTATTCCAGCTAATGCCATGCAATTTTATTCACCTAAGAGTGAACTTAGGATTCTGTGAACATTAAACACCAGTAACAATAACCCTCTCATGGACAGGAAAAGCATTTTACCATACCTAATATCAGCAAACTTCAATCGGCGGATAGTGTCATAAAAGTCAGAGTGTTAACATGGTGCTAATGGAGATAACTGTTGTTTGATGAGAAACAATATTTGGTGTTCCTCTGAGTTTATCTGAACATGAGTTAATTCCACATACATAAAAAGACAATTACTGTACCATACTCAAAGCACTGGCTTTATGAGATATAGATGAATACTTCTGTCACAGAAACAGATGAACAGAACAACTCTGTGTGATAATTACAGCACATACCACATACTGTGTACCAAGTGATTAAGTCAACTGTGTTATATTGGTACTGTCTGAAATTCACACTTCTAACCCTTGTTGCAGATTCTTTGAAAGGTAGTTTATCTTCCAGAAGTCACTGCTTCATAACTAATGTAAGCTGTGCCTCACATGAGGCTTGCAGCATAGCCCATGCAGACCTTACTTGTTCCTCATATGAGGTATGCAGCATGGCAGGGGGTTACAATATCACCAATGTTACAGTTCAAGGGAACGTGGCATCAAGAGATGAGCTATATAGGCATGGAAGATACAACTTTGGGAAAGAAAACTTTTACGGGACTGAAACAATTTTCAAATATACAGATTGGAGAGAATTAAGGGAAACAACAGAGATGCATAAGAAGTGGGATATCTTTCTAGGCCTTTACAGTTTGGGTGTGGAAAAATATGTGCAAAGAGTAAGTGGGAGAGAGAACAGGAAAATGGATTGGTTCAACAGAAGGTGTATGATAGCAAACTGAGAAAGGGATGAGGCATGGAACAGACAGAGAATGGGAGATAACAAGAGAACAATGGAAGAATACAAAAGAACTACAAATGAATATACAGTACACGAATCCGTAGAGAGGAAGAAAGCAACTTTGAAAGAAGTATAATGGATGAGTTTCCGGTCAAAAAGCTTTTAAGTAAGATATTTCTATAGGTAAAAAATAAACATAAAATTACTATGCCAACCATTTTCTTAAAAAAAACAAAAAAACAAAACTGTGCAGATACATGAAAAAATAATTAATAAAGTAGCTGAAAAAAATCACATGAATCTGAAACGGCCTCTGATTGGTCGTGGCATCACTACTCACACTGAGGCAGGAGAGTCCAAAGTAGTCTACTTTATGTCTTGCCTGCATACACTGTGCTTATTTCTGACCTCCAATGCCCAATGACAAGAGGAATAATCGCTAGTGTTTCGTTCCAGTGTGTAATATCACAGACAAAACCTATCTATCTATTGCCAGACGCCATAATCCCGTAAGGGGTGGCCATTTGACTCTGAGTTATTTGTTTTACAGGAAGGGGCACTAACCCTCCACCAACCCACTTGTTGACATGTAGGAAGCACGTATGGTTTGGTTATATGGTTACCACCCAGCGTTGTAAATGGTTTCTTGGTTTACAGGAAACCATTTGGCTTGTCACTCAATGTAAAGCCACCTGTAAAGGAATGAAAAGCAATAAGAAGTGACAGGAAAGATGGGAGAAATAGGAAGAGAGGAGGGCAGGCTCAGAAAGAGAATGATAAAGGCTAAGGAAGAAGTAGGCAGCACTACATCAAGTGAGTGGATGATGGCCGCCACCACCTACCACTATAGACAAAACCACACCTGGGAAATTTTTCCTGTGTACCAGCCAATAAGAATAAACAAAAGCAGTGGTGGCTGGCTGCCCGTCAGAAGTTCTCAGTGCTGGAATGTAGTCTTTACTGTTGTGAAAATAAGATTTCTTCACCATATAGGTTCATACGCACCTAATTATCTGAAATCTGGTAAAAAAAAAAAAAAGTGCTTAATTTAACTAATACCTGTAATAGAAATTTAGGTTTCAGAGCGAAAACGTGCTAAGGTTGGCGAGTATTTCTACTTTCAATTGCCATCACACCTTGACAGACTTCTGTTTTGCACAAATACTGATTTACAGTGCAAATAAATGTACTGTACAGTATTTGCATGTTAAATTAATATTATACAAAGTAGAAGTCTGCCAAGGCGAGTTGTTGAGCTAAAGGAGAAACACTGCCGCTAACTTTAGCATGTTTTCGCTCTGAATTTATTGACAAATTAAACACAAAAACTTGGCCACATTTCAGATTTTTGGGTGTGAATGAACCTATATGGTGATAAAATCTATAACATCTACCAATTAAAAGTGCCGATTCGGTGTTGATTCGGTACATGACCTCCAATTTGGTATTTCGTCGCACCCTCCTCAAGGTACTTCTATATCCTTAAAGTTCAGACCACTCACTGAAACTGTTCTTTCAGAAAACTAATAATGAAGAGATCAATTATTAAACATTCGTGAGCACAATACCATTATAAACTCACACAACTAATATTGTCCGCATACATTAAACGCTTTCCACCTTATGAGGTATGGGCACCACTCAGGAAGCTACTTCTAGCAGATTTCACTGCAATTTACTGACCTAACAGGTACCACCTATTTACACCATGAAAAGCAATCCTTCACAACACACCTTAAGAGAAAGTAGTTTGGATCTACAGTGGCCATGTCAGTAAATATCTTGACAACTAATGTCACTGTTACTGGTGAAGTCCTGTGCGATGGACTGGAGCGCCGTCTGCAGTACGAATACAGACGTCATCGCCAATATGGCAGCTGCTGCCCTCCAGCCGCAAAGAATTAAAGTGATCTCGTCTTGATCAGTGCAACTGATAAAGTAAATTAAAAGACACATACACTGTAAGCTTCTAAGTACATGGCAGAGTGCACCAGCCATGTTTACCCAGAACTGGAAACATGTCAATTGACAAATGTAAGGAGAAACCTAAATTGTTTTATAGATTTGTCAATGGCAATTTGAAACACAAGGATGGAATCTGTAAGCTGAAAGTAGAAGTGAAGGTTTATAAAGATGCGGTAATGCAAGCTGAAATAATACACAGAAGTTTCCAATCAGTTTTCACTATAAAAAGTGATTCTGTGAAGGGGGAGGGAGTGACTAGAAATGTAGTGTTAAAAGATATAAAAGTGGATGTGCAGGAAGTGTATAAATCACTGGAAACTCAAGATGTCAGGAAAGCCCAAGGGCTTGATGGGATCTCTAACTGGATACTAAAAGAATGCAGAGAACAACTGGCAGATAAGATTCACGGTTAAATTGTGTGTCCTCTGGAAGAAGGAAAAGTGTCTTGGGAATGGAAGTGGGCCAATGTGGTACCAATTTACAAAGGAGGGAATAAAGAAGTGCCCCTAAATTAGACACCAATGTCCCTGACCAGCATGGTTGCAAAGCTGTGCAACTGAATCTTGAAAGACAGGTGGAAAAAATATCTTAGGGAGACAGACATTTTGGCAGAAAATCAGTTTGGGTTCAGAAATGGTCGGTAGTGTGCCTCTAATTTGCTGAACTTCTACTCAAGGGCAACTGACATGCTACAGGAGAGAGATAATTGGGTAGATTATGTGTATGTGTACTTAGATCTGGAAAAAGCCTTTGACAAGGTGCCCCATGGGCAATTGATGTGGAAATTGGAGCACATAGGAGGACTGAAGGGGAACCTCTTGGAGTGGCTGAGAGACTTTATGAGAGATTGACAGATGAGGACAATAATAAAGGACAAGATGTCAGGGTGGAGGGAAGCAATAAGTGGAGTTCCACAGGGCTCAGTGCTGGCAAACATTATATTCCTGATTTACATAAACAACATGGTGAATGGAATGAACAGTTATGCAAGTCTGTCTACAGATGATGCAAAGATCATGAGGAGAACAGAAGTTGAAGAAGATTGTAAAATGCTGCAGGATTTTCTGGACAGGATTTACAAGTGCAGCCAGGAATGAGAAATGAAATTCAATGCGAAAAATGGCAAAATATTGGAACCTGGTAAAAGTACAAAGAACCCATCACTGAATTACTTGATGGGAAAGGAACCAATCACAAAAGTAAGAGAAGAGAAGGACCTGGGAGCGTTGGTCCATGATAATCTGTCACCCGAAAAACACATTAACAAGATTGTCAGTGAGACATATGTTTTTGACAAACATATGAGTGGCATTTCAATACATGGGTGAGATGATGAAAAAATTGACAGTGGCTATGATCCACCCAAGGTTGGAATATGTGGCATTTGTGTGATCCCCATATAAAAAGAATGATAGCTATAAACAAGATCGAGAGAATATAAAGAGCAGAAACCACGATGGTCCCTAGCCTGGCAGATCTATCAATATAAGGAAAGACTGGAAAATCTGGGTCTCCCTTCCTTAGAAAAAAACATGATTACAGTGTTCAGGGCCATGACAAAAGTAGACAAAATGAACAGAAGTTCTGTTTGTAAGGGATGGGGGAGCAACAAGAGGACATGGAAAGAAAATGAATAGGACAAGTTGCCTGAAGGACATCAAGAAATAAAGGTTTCCATATAGATACCCCACGAGCATTGCTCATTTTCTGTATATCAGACCTAGGTAAAAACAATATGGTTACCATACTACTGCTAAAAACAACATGGTGTCTGAAAAGGAATTATGATGCTTAAATATGAAAGAGCAAAATGACATGCAATACACCAAATTTTTATCATGATTTTTTAAAAGTACATTACAGTACTGTACACAATGATCATGGAACATATTCAGAAACATATTCAGCTTTCCTATATGGCTGCTGACTGTATTCTGTATTATGAGATGCAGACTGATCATACTCCATAACCACAGGCATTCCAAATATGACCTTCAATACTTAGGGGTTTGCATTCCACTTTACAGTTTAAGATTTAAGCATACAACCTTTAATTTTAGTACTCTAAATATCACAAAACAGTCTGTAGAACTGGAGTGAAATGTTTGAGAAAGTAGCCATGTATAACTTACTGGGAACTTCTTTCTAAGACCACTGCAGGCATAATTACCTGGTAAATATTACAGAGTTCTATATAATTATTTTGCAATGGAAGAACAAGTTGTACCACTACAGGTGACCCCCCACTTTAACGGGGGTTAGGGGACACAGACCCCCCCAAAGTGGATTTTCCACAAATAATTTCCGACCTACCTAGACCCATGCCATACGTAAAGAAATAACCCCTGGAAGGCTCTTAAATCAACTTCAACACCTCAAAACAGCCTAAATCATAAAAAACAAACCCTATTCAACACAAAGCAACAGCAATTGGTAAGGTTCTAAGAGTCTGTATTGTATGTAACCATGTAGGTGACAAACTGATACAGCCAATACATTATAAAACACTGTAACTACAGTTGTACTGGATGTCAATAAAATCAATCTGAATACCTAAAATTAGCCTAAACTATCTAAATCATTACCTATGGAACACAAAATAAAAGTGATAATTTATACAGTACAGTTATGAGTCAGGCTGTAAGAGGTTGGAGTAAATATTTCGCAGATGACTTCCAAAGAAAACAGCTGAAGTGCGGGGCAGGCACACAAAGCAGTGTGATTCAGTGGAAATCATCTGCTAAATAATTCACCACACCTTCTCATAACCTTACTCATTACAAAAAAATGCTCACCTTGAACACAGATGACTTGCTTGATGGTGATGATGACGATGATGAAAACGATGACGATGAAGATTATTAGCCATGCAGTTACCACTGACAGATGATGATGATGATGATGTGAAGTGTAACTGCATGGCATAAGGGGGGTCTACCTTGACTCCTACTCATCTCCACTCTTGCCATCACCGCCGACAGGTGGAAGGTCGTCAAGGTCATTCACTGAGGAAGAGGAAGAAGATGCCACTGCAGGCTCAGGCTCAGACACAAGTGGAGGCACTGACTGAGGCTGTGACACAGGTGAGGGCACAGGTGAAGGCACAGGTGAAGGAGCAGGTGAAACAGTAGTTGCAGGTGTGGCCCGTCGATGGAGGAACATGGTGATGGGCAATTGTGACCAGCGCTTCTTCATGTCCGTGAGCACTGACTTGTAGGATGCTATGGCCTGGTCAATATTACAGTATTTTGAATTTTAATTGCCCTCACCATGGAGGGGTCCATCTCGCAGATGGCGGACTTGAGGCTGGAGGCGATCTGCATCACATTCGCCAAACTCTCCAGTGTGAGGCCTTCCTGTGACTGTCCACTGGAAGCATCATTGTCACCCTCCTCCTCCTCTTCACTCACCGACTGAACAAGCTCAACCAGCTCCTCCTCAGACAGCTCCACCTCATGGCCACGAACGAGCTCCATGACTTCCCGTTCCTCCATGTCTTCAAAACCTTCTCCTCCGACTTGCCTCGCCAGCTGCACAGTTCTCCGAACTGCCTGCTGTAACTGCTCACTTGGCACAAAACCTGCAAAATCATGAACACTTGCTGGCCACAGATTCTTCCAACAGGAATTCACTGTCTGTGGCTTCACCTCCTTCACTGCAGCTTCCACAATCGTGAGGCAGTCAGCGATTGTGTGGAGTAGACTGTAGCACCAGTCGAACAGAGCAGTACTCTCGAGATGGATGGAAAGCTGATGACAGGGGGAGCTGGAGCTCCCATTTCATCAGCCCTCAGGACTAGTTCCCGACCATCTGCCTTTGCTGAACTTTTTCAGTGTTTCAGTTACACGGAGAGTAGGCCAGCATGCTCTCCAGCACAAGTTTCTCTAACTGTCAACATCAAACTACTGTACATGCACAGTACACACTACACTACCTTTTCAAAAGTAAAAAATGGCGAACTACAACAGTGCCTCAGAGTCCCCAGGGGGAGGGACCATAAATGCCCCCACCATCCGCCCCTCTCCCGTTGATGACTCATGCCTGGAACCACTGTCTAACTCACTTCTTCTTCATTACTGCAACATTCGCGGCCTTTCTTCTAACTTTCTTTCTGTGGAACACCACCTCTCCTCCTCTAAACCTCACCTTCTTTTCTTAACAGAGACTCAGCTGTCTGAGGCAACCGACAGCAAACCCTTTTCTGTATCCTCCTACTTTCTCTATACTCATTTCAAAGCCAAAGGTGGCTGTTGTGTATATGTACGCAACGACCTATCTCGCACTCGTGTTCCTGAACTTGATTCTTCTGAATTCTCTACTCTCTGGCTTCGGCTCTCCTGTCATTCTCTGACTAAATATATCTGTGCTGTTTACTTATCGCCTAATTCTACTGACTATCAAAAATTCTTCGACTATCTTACTTCTACGATGGAACACATTCTATCCATTTCTCCTTTCTCTAAAGTCTCCATTCTTGGAGACTTCAATGTTCACCACCGCCTTTGGCTCTCCTCTCCTTTCACTGATCCACCTGGTGAACAAGCCTACACCTTTTCTATCCTTAATGACCTACAGCAGCTTGTACAGCACCCTACCTGTATCCCTGACCACCTTGGAGAGAGCTCCAACATACTTGATCTCTTCCTTACAACTAATCCTTCTGCTTATACTGTTAATCTTTTTTCTCCGTTGGACTCCTCCGATCATAACCTTATTATCTTAACCTGTCCTATCGCTCCTGTGCGGCCTGGGGACCCTCCAAAGAAACGTCGTCTGTGGCACTTTGGAGCTGCGGATTGGGAGGCCATCAGGCAGTACTTCTTTGATTATTCCTGGAATGATTTTTGCTTCCGTGGCCGGGAGCCATCTGCGTGTGCCTTACGCATTACTGAGGTTATTCTCTCGGGCATGGAAGCATACATTCCTTTCTCATATCCTTTGTCTAATGCAAGAAAGCCTTGGCTTAATCATGCTTGTTCTAATGCTATCCGCAACAAGGAGAAGGCCTACAAAAGGTACCGGAGCCAACCCACCCCTGAATCACATCTTTCTTATGTTTCTCCCCGGAATCGTGCTAAGTCTGTTCTTCATTCTGCTAAAAATAATTTCATCCACACTAAATGTTCTCAACTCTCCAACTCGAATTCTTCACACTCCTTCTGGCACCTTGCCAAAAATCATTCTAACAACTTTACCTCATCATCCTTCCCTCCTCTTTTCTACTCTGATGGCTCTGTAGCTGTTTCTCCTACTGATAAAGCAGATCTCTTCGCTCAGACTTTCTCCTCCAATTCCACCTTAAACGATTCCGGTGCTGTTCCTCCATCACTTCTCCCCTCTGACTTCCTCCTGACTGACATTAAAATTTCTTCAGCTGATGTATTTACAGCCATCACTGGTCTCAATACTAACAAGGCATATGGGCCTGATGGGGTCCCTCCTGTTGTCCTCAAGAGCTGTGCTTCAGTGCTTACACCCTGCCTAGGTAAAATCTTTCGCCTTTGTCTATCAACTTGTACCTTTCCTTCTTGCTGGAAGTTTGCTCTCATTCAGCCAGTCCCAAAGAAGGGTGACCATTCCCAACCCTCTAACTATCGTCCAATTGCTTTAACATCCTGTGTTTCAAAAGTGTTTGAGTCTATTCTTAACAGAAAAATTTTAAAGCATCTTTCCTATCACAACCTTCTTTCTGATCGTCAGTAAGGGTTCCATCAGGGACGCTCCACTGGCAATCTTCTCACCTACCTTTCGGGACTTTGGCGAAAGCTTTGAAATTGCACTTGACATCTCAAGGGCTTTTGATCGAGTCTGGCATAAATCTTTAACTTCTAAACTGCCCTCTTATGGTTTCCATCCTTCTATCTGTGCCTTCATCTCTAGCTTCCTTTCTGGTCGTTCTATAGCTGCTGTTGTAGACGGCCATCGCTCTTCTCCTAGATCTGTCAACAGTGGTGTTCCTCAGGGTTCTGTCCTATCACCAATTCTCTTCCTTTTATTCATCAATGACCTTCTAAGCTGTACCTCTAACCCTATCCACTCGTACGTTGATGATTCCACCCTTCACCTTTCCTTTTGGTTCCCGCAACGTCCGTCTCAGCAGCTACTTCAGCAAACAAGGGATGAGGCTATGGCACACCTAATGTCTGACTTGGCTCGTATCTTTGACTGGGGTAAAAATAATCTTGTTGTTTTTAATGCATCAAAGACTCAATTCTTACACATATCAACCTGCCAAAATCTTCCACAGGAGTACCCACTGATGTTTAATAATGTCCAGCTCAGTCCTGCATCATCCTTAAACATGCTTTGGGTTTCATTCACTAGGGATTTATCTTGGAAGGAACATATTACATCTCTTGTGAAATCTGCTTCCAAGAGATTAGGTATGCTAACCCGACTCCAAACCTTCTTTACCCCTGCACAGTTGTTGACTTTGTACATGGGTTTTATTCGCCCCTGTTTAGAGTACAACTCTCATGTGTGGGGAGGCTCCC
>JAGKTI010004474.1:37622-50405 GCA_018397915.1 Birgus latro
ATCCCTTTTCTGTCCAACTCTCTAATGCAAGAGTTAACCGTTATTCCCAGTCCTTCATTTATGCAACTTGTCAACTCTTGAACTGTCTTCCTCTGTCTGTATTTCCTACTTCCTATGATCTCCAGTCCTTCAAACACAGTGTGTCCAGGCATCTCGAAATGAGCAATGAATCTTGAATTTGGCTCTCTTTTTGTATTGTTTTTGCTTGTTCTTGGAAGGAACAGTTTGTGGGCCCACGGCCTTTGGTTTCTCCTTCCTTGCATATAAAAAAAAAATAATAAAAAGAATCCAAGACGCTAAGGTCAGGATTATCATCGAGGGCAAAGAGCATCCTGGCCATGGACTGATGAGTGTAATAAACCTTACAGGTGCTTATTACACCTAGGTCCAGTGGCTGAATCAAGGAGGTTGTGTTTGGTGGCAGGAGAACTACCTCCTCATCATCACACATTCCCTTGAGAGAATATGGGTGGCCAGAGGCATTGCCCAGCACCAGTAAGATTTTGCAGGGCAGGCCCAAGCTTTGCAGGTATGAACACACCTTCGGCAAAAAGCAGTTGTGGAACCAGTCCAGGAATATGACACGGGTGATCCATGCCTTTTTGTTGTTCATCCAGTGGAGACGGAGGAGGTTCTTGCTGCGGCACTTGAATGCCTTTGGGTTCTTTGACTTGTAAATAAACCCGGGCTTAATCATGCGCCCAGCAGCACTGGCACAGAGTATCAAGGTGCACCGATCCTTGGCTGCCTCAAACCTGGGTGCCCTCCTCTCCTGCCTGGATAAGTAGGTGTGTTCAGGCATCTTCCAATACAAGCCTGTCTTGTCAACAATGAACACCTGCTCCTCGATGATTTCCCTAAAGGTATCAGGGAAAGCTGCTGCAGTGGCATGGTTGGCTGACCCCGATTCCCACATCATCTTCAGGTTGTGCAAGACAAACTACTTCCTGAAGCAGTCGAACCACCCCTTCCTGGCGGTAAACACTGAAGTGGGGGAAGCAGGTGGACCGGGGTCAGTACTGGTGCCAGGGGAATCGGGGTTCACAGTGGGAGGGCATTGCCCCTCATACAGTGACCTAGCTTTGGCGCAGATGGCATTGTTATCAATGGGATTGAGACTGCCCTTTCAGTGTTGATCTTGGATACACAACGAAAGGGCATTCTCCAACTTCAAAGCTTTGTCGCACACTTGTGACATGCTCAGCTGAGATAGGTGCTGTGGCCAGGTAAGACTCCTGAATGTTAGCATCATTTTTCTTGATGTACTGCACTATGCTGTCGTTGATCTTATTCTTTTTCCACACAGCTGCATAACTCATGTCCTCTTGCAGCAAGTCAAGCAGCTTCATCTTCTCCTCCAGGATCATAACCTTCTTCCAGCGCTTAGGGGCAGCACCCTGGGCACCATGAGAGGCGGAACGCTTAGGATCCATAGTTAACTGATGGTCGAGTTAGTGAACAAAAAAGAATGTACAAAAAACACTCACAAATAAACTGTACCTGTATAGTATAACACCTGTAAATCACAGAAAAATGGGGATATTTTACCTCTAAGGAATGAGGGAACAATGCACGACCCAGTACGGCACTTTCTATAACCATAGGGTACGGGATCAAACAGGGTGTGCATGAGTGAACACAACTAACCACCATAAATCACTTATTCACAATCAATAATTCAGCTATTATACATAAATAAATTCATTTTTAACCTCTGAGGTACGTGGGAACAATGCACAACCCAGTACAGCACTTTCTATAACTCTTGGGATCACTCCTAGGGTGGGCATGAGTAAACAAAAATTACCACCACAAATCACTTATTCACAAATAATAATTCAGTTCTTATACATAAATAAGGCCATTAATAACCTCTTAAGTTTTATGGGAGCAATTCACGAACCAGTACAGTATGGCACTTTTCCAACCTTAGGGTAGGGGATCACTCCTGGGGTGCACACGTGTCATCACAATTTTAACAATAAATCACTTAAGCATAATCATGTATTTCACTTTTTATACATAAATTAAGCCATTAATAACCTCTATGGTGTATGTGGGCAATTCACCAATCAGTGCAGTATGGCACTTTTTCAACCTTTGGGTAGGGGATCACTCCTGGGGTGTGCACATGTGATCACAATTTATAACAATAATCACTTAACCCTTAGCCGGTGGCAGCAGTTGGTGAGAAGCACCTAAAAATAAAAATCGTCTTTATATTGATGCCCCTGACCACAGGACTGGAACATAAATATAGTTACACCGCATTATGTAAGGTTTTAACATAATCTGTATATAGACTCTACCACATGTAAGGCTTTAACATAATCTATATATAGACTCTACCGCAATTCAGAACAGTTGCCACATTTCATTAGCATAGCAAAGATGCTTATAATACTAAAACTTTAATTTTGTTAGGAGCTATTGTTCATATTTGTAAATGTAAGGTAAATGGAGTCACTCACAGGCAAAGCTGTGTCCAGGACTTGTGACCTGGATTTCCCTCCACCCTACCTCACTAAATTGTTGCTAACCTAACATAACCTTTAATTGTTACATCTTATGGCATTTTTCTTTTCATCTATTACTGTGGTACATGAGTCTGAGTACATCCAAATATCAAAATAAAAGCATAAATTGAGTTCTATAGGAGAAACAAAAGAGTGCTGCATCCCCTCTAAGAGCTGGGAACAGACTGATTGAGCCACCGATGATGATGATGATTAGATTTGCCACACGGGTGTGGCACGGGCTCAGGGTGGAGAGCCCGTAAGTGAGAAGCTCATAGGAAAAGATAAAGGGGAGCGTCGTCTGCACGGCGGCAGACGGACGCAGACAGAAGGAAGGAAATCAAGAAAGCGGTGCTATGACTACCGAGGCGGAGGGTAAGAGGAAACAGGAAGCGGTGATGATGATGATGATGATTGAGCGAGGTCTTCGTAAAGAGGCAAGTCTCCCGAGTCGCGAAGGGTGGATGGACAGCCTAACTTGTTCTCAATAACATTACAGAAGAACTCCGAAAAAGATCGCTCGATCTCGGCCATGATGAGGTCGGAAGTAGCCGATCCGAGTGCTGAGCAGGCAAGAGTAGGTGGAGAGGGCAAGGTGGACTGAGGCCCAGCAGGTGAAAGAGCAAGGGCAGCCTCAGACAAAGAGGGAGAAGCTGAAGGTGTAGCAGCTGATGAGAGGCCCACACACTCAGCAGAAGGTGAAAGAGCCTGGGGGGAAGGGTCCTCAACGTCTCGATGTTCAGACGGAAGTGGAGTGGTAGCCCGTTCCCCCTCAGCTGCTGACAGCAGCGGGTGGACTTCAGCGACGGTCGTAATTATATCAGTATCCATGTCCGTGGTCGGTGCCGGGTCAGAGAGCGAAGAGCCAGTTGCCCTGTTGAGAGGGCCATCCAGTCGCAGTCGTTTCCGTGGTGTAATGCGAGGCCGAGGTGGAGGAGGCCGTGACTGCGGCTGCGGGTGAGACTGCGGCCGCCGGGGACGACCGGTTGGTTGGTTGGTGAGATTTTCCTCCCGTAGGAGGACCGGGCTCAGGGTGGAGAGCCCGTCAGAGGATGGCAGTAAACAGGGGGGGCGTCCTCTGCATGGCAGCAGAGGATGCTGGCATGGGGGGGTGGGGGGGGCAGGGGGGGGCGAGAGAGCAGAGTGGTCGCGGCGCCAATGGTATGGCACCGACGAGCTGCAGTGGTGCCGCCCCGCCGATGCCCCCGCCCGCCCAGCTCCCCAGCAGCTGGTGGAGGCCCAGGGAGGAAGGCCCGTCGCACTGGTGGGAGGGTTAGCCCCGGTCCTGGAAGAGGGAGGGTAAAGTGGTGACCCTCAACCTCATGGCGGCGGACAGGGCTGCTCCGTAAAGCAACAGGCCCATCCCCCCCATTGGAAACACTGCTGCAGGGAGCTGGTCCCACCGAGAGCACGGTGGAGGTGTTGTCTCGGTGGGAGATGGATTGCGAGTCTGGGGGACGACCAGGTGCACACCCTTATATAGGCCACCAGCTACCCGTAGGTTGCCAGATAGGAATATCTGAGGATTTAGGGCACTTACACATTACCATCTATATATAGTCTCTGCAAGGATTTACAGTGGACAATTTTTGGGGTAGCATCTATATATAGTTTCCCTGCAATTTTTCAGTATATTTTACAAGGTCTATATATAGTTCCACTGCCGGCTAAGGGTTAATCATGAAAAATATTCCACTTCTTACCTCTTCCGTATGGTGTAGCAAGGCACTTACACTTACAGATACCTTAGCAAACATGAAAGCAATGAAAGATCACAAAACACTGGAGAGAAAAATGGCTTTGCAGGGGCAGTAACACTCGCGGTGGGGGTCAGGCAAAGACTGAGACCACGTGAGAGGCGCGGGGTATGAATGAGGGACAGTGGACAATGGGCAGCGGACGACAGGAAACAGCTTGTTTTCATGCGGGAACAAACCAACACCACAAAAGAGCCCGCGAATAACCGGGGCTGTACCCATGAAAGACGGACCCTCTCTTCTATAAAAATCTGCGAATAAGTGAATCCGCAAAAGTAGGGGGTCACCTGTACTTATATGTATGATACAGGCAGTTTGTTTGTTTGTTTGTTTTTAGGTATAGGATTATCTTGCTGAAACAGTCATTTTAATTGTTTTTAGTTATGGGATTATCTTGCTGAAACAGTCATTTAATGCCACGGAGGGTTTGCACTGATATTATCAACTTGGATGCACCAGTTTGTTAAAGAAAATTAATGAACACTTTAGAATCATGATGCACAGAGTCCAACAACATTTCCATTTTTAACCAGGTCAGAAACAATACATGTAAGAGTTAGACCTGCGTTCTTTGTATGTACAAGAATGAATTTTAAGATGATAAGGAGCATTATACAGGAAAATTTAAAACACTGGTGAAGTGACTGGACTGTACATCCTTGGATATGTTACCCAGTACTGTTACCTGATAGCCTAATCTAGCAAAAACTTAAATAGGAGACTACATTTCCAATTACATATGGTTTTAATGTGCTAGAGACATGCAGTTACAACCAGTTACTGGGAAATGTGTAGCGAGGGCAACGGTTGGTTAGCCTTCAGTACCAGTTGTTAATATAATGGCCGTATGTGGAAAGTATTAAGAATATATGGAGTAGATGGGAAGTTGTTGAAGGCTGTGAAGAGTATGTATGAGGGTGCTAAGGCTGCAGTGCGTGTGGATAGTGAACTGAGTGAATATTTCCATTTGAAGGATGTGTCATGTCTCCATGGTTGTTCAATCTGTATATGGATGAGGTTATAAAAGAGATACAAGGTAAGGCAGTATGTTGGAGCAGCCCTAGTAAGAGAGGGCAGTGTTTAGAAACTCCCTGTACTGCTGTTTGCAGATGATACTGTGTTGTTAAGTGAAGAAGAAGGGGAGCTGCAAGGCTTGGTAGATGAGTTTGGGAGAGTGTGTAAGAAACGGAATCTAGAGGTGAATGTAGGGAAGGGTAAAGTGATGGTCTTCAAGAGAAGTGAAGTCAGTGAATGTACAGTGAGATTGGATGGGGAGGATATGGAGACTGTGAGTGTTTTTAAGTACTTGGGTAGTGTGATGAGTAAGGATGGAAGTTTAGAGGGTGAAGTGCTTGAAAGGGTGCAGCAGGGAAGAAAGGTTGCTGGTTCCTTGAAAGAAGTGATAAGAAACAGGGAAGTGAGCATGGAAGTGAAAAAGCTGCTTCATGACAGTATTGTGATACCAACTCTAATGTATGGAAGTGAAGCTTGGACCCTGTTGGAAGGACAGGAGTCAAGAGTGAGAGCAGTGGAAATGAGTTATTTGAGAGGAGCATGTGGAGTCACATGGAGAGACAGACTAACAAATGAGGAAGTGAAGGAGCATTGTGGTATGGATGTGGATGTGATAAGAAGCATTAGGAGAAACACATTAAGGTGGTTTGGCCATGTGGAGAGGATGGAGAGTGAAAGACTGACGAGGAGAGTCTATGTGAGTGAGGTGGAGGGTGGGAGAGGGAGGGGGAGGCCAAGGATAAGATGGAGGAATGGAGGGATGGAGTGGAGAGGTATATGAGAGAGGGAAGTGTGAGCTGGGAGCAGGGCAGTGAAATGGAGGCGATTTGTCTGTGGCCACCCCTTACGGGATTAAGGCATCTGGCAATAGATAGACAGATAGACGTTAAAGCGACTGTGTGTACTGTACAGTACTGTATTCCACAAGTGGGAAATGATGTGCAACAGAAGTATTTGCTACCAGAGAAATAATATTCTCATTCATGCTCTCCTATCAGACTTCATTTTTGTTCAACAGCAAGTCACAGGAGTCTCCTCTCCTCACTTGTCATAATGTTTTCTTCCTGATTCTGAGCATCTTCAGTAACTTGCAGTGCTCTCAAGCGTATCTCTCAATCATGCCTATAATGATAGCCATGGACACTGCAAGAAATTACCATACTGCAAGATTCGGACACTTGTGTACGTCCACCATGACGAAGCATTTCAAGTTTGATGATGTCATGTGAAAACCCTCTATAAGAATACAGTATACCCTTAATATTTGTGAGGGTACATCACAAAACCATGGATACACCTAAAATATTCCTACACTAAGTTACTGTTCCTGAGACTGCTCCAGTTACATTAGTTCTATTACATGATTATGTTAACTGTAACCATAATAATCAATATCAATGAAACTCAGAAATGCAACTGCACTGATATCCATCTGTCAATGGGAAACCATTCAGTGAAAAAATTGTAAAACTCTGAAAGAGGCTATGCTTGGCACATACTGTAAGTAATTATAAAATTATGTATGTAGCTTTTAATGACAAACTTTTCTACTAAAAGTACTCTTTGTACTCTCTCTACCTCATTTTCCAAGGCTGAATGTTATTATTTCCCTGATCTGGATATATGCCATATTACTGCATTGTGTAATCCTTAAGGAAACATAGGACTACATAAAAAAAAAAAAAAATGATTTGGTGACTAAAAGAAATGCATTTTCAAGTGTGAAGAGGATCCATCAATACACAATGAAAATATGATTACATCTAGGACAGATTAGGTTAGGTTAGGATAGGTTTGGTTAGACTAGCATAAAATACGTTTGATTAAGGATAGCATAAAATAGGTTAGGTTAGGGTGAGTTGGAAGAAAAGAAACATTGTTATCCTAACTGGGGGGCTGCAACCCTAGACACACTCAACAACACAGCACCATAAATGAGTGTCTTTTCTGTAAATACACAGTAGTTTAAAGTCATGGTGGCTCAGTGGTAGAGCACCTGACTAGAGATCCAAGAGTCATGAGTTTGCGCTGTGCTCGAGTAAACTGCCTTGGCGGGAGAGGTAGTGCTCTCCTGTCACCTGGCTGGTTGTAGCAGCCATGGTTCAGTGGGTTAGAGCGCTATGACCGAAGGGTCCGAGGTTTGAGTCCATTCAAGGGTCACTGGTAGACATCAGAAAGGGCATCCAGTCATAAGTGCTACACGTTCCAAAACCTAAGTCCTCTATGACCGAAGGGTCGGAGGTTTGAGTCCATTCAAGGGTCACTGGTAGACATCCGAAAGGGCATCCGGTCATAAGTGCTACACGTTCCAAAACCTAAGTCCTCTACCCAGGGGCAACACCTTAGCCCTTATCGAAAATAGGGGGCATGGCGTGGTGGTGGTGGGGGGGAACACTCTGTGATCTCAAGTCAATACTGTACAGTAGCTGCATCATTGTTTTGAAAAAATTCTTCACAAATGCCCAGTAATTTTAAGAACAGCCTCCACATCCTCCAGTCATTTTTCAACTGATTTCAAATTAAAGGTTCAGGAGAAGGGACTGCTCATGCAAATGTGACGTGCAGCTGACGTCTGTATCACCTGAGCCAAAAGAAGCACTCTCATTGGCTTCCCTGCTTCAACATGACTGGTCAGCGTATCTAGCTTGTGTGCCTGCTACCACCTCTTGTTTGATCTCCTTTCACAGGTGAAGGTCAGATTAAAAAGTTACGCACTACAGTTACTGTTCACTTGCGACAACTACTGTACATACACTGGAAAAAATGGTAAATATTTAGCACAAGTCTATCTGTCTACCTACTGCCAGAAGCCTCAATCCCATAAAGGGTGCCCAAAAACAAATCCTCCATGTCACCCAGTCAAATGCCATTTCACTGCCCTGCTCCCAGCTCACACTCTCTTCTCTCATACACCTCTCCACTCCATCCCTCCATCTCATCCTCGGCCTCCCCCTCCCTCGCCCCCCCTCCACCTCACTTGCATACACTCTCCTCGTTAGTCTCTAGCTCTCCATCCTCTCCACATGGCCAAACCATCAATATATTTCTCTTAACGCTTTCTACCACGTCCATATCCACGCCACAAGATTCCTTCACTTCCTCATTTGTCACTCTATCTCTCCACGTAACTCCACATATTCATCCATCAGTCGTCCAATCCTATGTCACCCCACAGAGGAGCATAGGAGCCCGGGGCTAGGCAAGTTGGTCCCATGTTCCTCTCAAATAACTCATTTCCACTGCTCTCACTCTTGGAATTCAACTAGTTTGAAGTGTTTTCTGTTTATACTGTACCTCACCATTTGCCGACATTTTTCTTCTATGACACTTCCACCAACAATTAACTCATCCCTTCCCCCCCTTTGAAGTCATTAATCCCCCCCTGGGGGTAATTAACCCATTCCACCGCACCTATCCCCACCATGCTGTACCCTACCTCATCTGTCACTCATACCCCACACCTTCCTGCTCCTCCCCACCATTACCCCATTCCACCCTACCTATCCCCACCATGTTGTACCCTACCTCATCTGTCACTCATTCCCCACACCTCCCTGCTCCACCCCACCTATCCCCACCATGCTGTACCCTACCTCATCTGTCACTCATACCCCACACCTCCCTGCTCCACCCCACCATTACCCCATTCTTCCCCACCTATCCCCACCATGCTGTCCCATACCTCATTTGTCACTCATACCCCACACCTCCCGGGGTCATTTGCCAAGCTGAGGAATGGAACAGAGTGTTGGCCATATGAAAAGAAGAGATACCAGGAATCTGGAAGGAATTTCAGTGTAAAATGGAACAAATGTAAGAAAATGTTTTGGTAGGAGGTACAGACAGGGTGATAAAGAAAGTAGTAGGGGAGTGAAATATAAAACTGACAGACTGCTTGTGGATAAGGAAGAAAAAGTGAGCAGATGGAGAGAACATTTTAAGGAACTGTTAAACATAGAGAATGAAAGTAATGTGGGCATAAGTGGCTAGGGAATGGCTGGGAGAAGGAGGGAGGTGAGAAGGGAGGATGAGATCAGTACGATGGCAGAGGTGGAAGCAATGAAGGAAGTCAAAATGGGGAAAGCCCCAGGAATTGAGTGTGTGGTGAAATGCTGAAGCATGGGGGAGAGATGGTATTAGAATAGAAATAGCTAGATGTGCAGATTGGCCTAGGATGAAGGTAGTGTCTTGAAGGATTGGAAGTCAAGTATAATTATTTCCCTGTACAAAAGAAATGGGGAAAAAGAAGTATATGGCAATCATAGGGGCATTTGTCTTCTTAGTGTAGCTAACAGGAAAGTACTGTACTATGGTAGGATACTTATGTGATACTGACAGAGATAGGGAAATACCAGAAGAATTAGTTGGAGAAGAACAGAGAGGTTTTAGGAACGAGGTTGTATAGATCAGATATTTATCCTTAGGTCTTTACTGGAAAAGTAGTTGTTTGTAGCCTTCATGAACTTGGAGAGAGCATATGACTGAGAGGATAGACAAGGAATGTGGAAAATATTAAGAATTTATGAAGTAAATGGGAAGCTGCTGAATGCCATGAAGAGTACTGGGCATGCATGAAGCAGCTACGGCTGCAGTGTGTGCGGGCGGTAAACTGAGTGCATTTTTCTGTCCGACTGTTGAACTGAAACAGCGATGTGTCATGTTTCCATGGTTGTTCAATCTGTATATGGATGGGGTTATAAAAGAGACACAAGGTAAAGCAGTGGATGTTGTAGCAGCCCTTATGAGAGAGGGCAACATTTAGAAACTTCCTGTTCTGTTGTTTGTGGATGATACTGCATTGTTAAGTAAAGACAAATGGGAGCTACAAGGCTTGGTGAATGAGTTTGGGAGAGTGTGTATGAAACAGAATATAAAGGTGAATGTAGGGAGGAGTCAAGTTGTAGTCTTCAAGAGAAATGAAGTTAGCTACCTAATGCACAGTGAGGTTGGATGGTGAGGAAATGGAAAATGTGAGTGCAATTAAGTACAGTAATCCCTCATTTATTCAGACATAATAGTGCCAAAGGCATGTTCAGGTAGTGGCAACAACCGGATAACGAGCACGATTCCCCAACTAGCCTATACCCAGACCCTACTATAGCCTACCCAACCTCCAACCTATACCTAACCTATTTGTACAGTATCTATGCTTAATTTAGCAGTGTTTTCCAGTCATTCAGGCATATTTAGACATCAAAACATACATAAGAATATCCAAAGTAATGCTAAACACCAAGAAAACCATGCAGAAAAAACAATGAAAACCAAAAAACACTCTAGCTACCTATATACTAGTGTATGTACAGTACCCCTCCTTATTTTGGAAGTGTTTTCTGGTCATTCTGCCATATTTTGACATCAAAACATGCATAAGATTATCCAATATCATTCTCAACACCAAGAAAACCATGCCAAAAAAAACACTGAAAACCAAAAATCACCCTACCTATGCACTACTGTATGTACAGTACCCCTCCTAATTTTGGCACTGTTTTTAAGTCAATCTGCCATATTTAGATATCAAAACACACGAGGAATATCCAAAGTAATGCTAAACACCAAGAAAACCATGAAAAAAAAAACTGAAAACCAAAAAAATACCCTACCTAAACACTACTGTATGTACAGTACCCCTCCTAATTTTGGCACTGTTTTCAGGTCATTCTGCCATTTTGACACCAAAACACACAAAGGAATAGCCAAAATAATGTTAAACACCAAAAAAAAAAACTAACAAAAAAACACTGAAAAACAAAGAAACACCCTACTATACACTACTGTATGTACAGTACCTCTCCTAATATTGGCACTGTTTTCCAGTCATTCTGCCATACTGAGACATCAGTCAAAACACACATAGGATTATCTATATTAATGCTAAACATAGAGAAAACTCTTCCTATTTCTCCCCTCTTTCCTGTCACTTCTTGTTGCTTTTCTTTATTTTACAGGTGGCTTTACATTGAGTGATAAGCCAAATGGTGTCCTGTAAGCCAAGAAACCATTTACAACACTGGGCAAGATAGTAACCATATAACCAAACCATACGTGCTCCCTACGTGTCAACAAGTGGGTTGGTGGAGGGTTAGTGCCCCTCCCTGTAAAACAAATAACTCAAAGTCAAATGGCCACCCCTTACGGGATTATGGTGTCTGGCAATAGGCTGATAGACAGATAAAGAAAACGATGCATAAACAACAAAAATCCACAAAAACCCTGAAGAAGGTTTAAAAATCAGCTATCTGTGATGTGTGATTGCTCTCAGGGCTCAAAAAAAATTCCACAGCCAAATATGCCACCAGAAATTGGTTACATTGGTACAAATGTATACCATCATCTTTGCTGGTGTTTATACTACAGTAGTCGAATAAATCGCAAAATAATTTAAAAACTCACGAGACAGAGTGTTATCACCAAGGAGGAGGGTAGGGACTGAGGGATTGAGGAGGGAGCCAGGTGGGTATGGAGGAGGGATGGGAGAGAAAGAGAGAGAAGCAAGACCGTGGGCAGGATTTTCACCCTTCTATCACGAGGCAGGCAGGCACTTTTACTATACATTTACTAGTGGCTTGCGGTCTGTTAGACGCCAAGTGGCCATGCAAAAACACATACGGTGACCGGGGGACTATCAACGTTCGGTGGAGAGGCAGACGGTTGCTGTCACCAAACATGTACTCGTGGCTTGTGGTGTGTGTTACGATCTCAGTGGCAGTGGACCCTCCAAAGAAACGCCGCCTGTGGCACTTTGGAGCTGCAGATTGGGAGGCCCTCATTCCATGGAATGATTATTGCTTCCATGGTCAGGAGCCATCTGAGTGTGCCTTGCACGTTACAGAGGTTATTCTCTCAGGCATGAAAGCATACATTCCTTTCTCATATCCTCTGACTAATGCAAGAAAGCCTTGGTTTAATCACGCTTGTTCTAATGCTGTCCGCAACGAGGAGAGGGCCTATAAGAGGTACCGGAGCCAACCCACCCCTGAATCACACCTTTTATATATTTCTGCCCGGAATCGTGCTAAGTCTGTTCTTCGCTCTGCTAAAAACAATTTCATCCGTGCTAAATGTTCCCAACTCTCCAACTCGAATTCTTCTCGCTCCTTCTGGCACCTTGCCAAAAACCTATCGAGCAACTTTACCTCATCATCCTTCCCTCCTCTTCTCTACTCTGATGGCTCTGTAGCTATTTCTTCTACTGATAAAGCAGATCTCTTTGCTCAGACTTTCTCCTCCAATTCCACCTTAGACGATTCCGGTGCTATTCCTCCATCACTTCCCCCCTCTGACTTCCTATTGTCTGACATTAAAATTTCTTCAGCTGATGTGTTCTCTGCCATTACTGGCCTCAATACTAAAAAGGCATACGGTCCTGATGGAGTCCCTCCTGTTGTCCTCAAAAACTGTGCTTCTGTGCTTACACCCTGCCTAGGTAAACTCTTTCGCCTTTGTCTCTCAACTTGTACCTTTCCTTCTTGCTGGAAGTTTGCTCTCATTCA
>JAGKTI010004475.1:0-28220 GCA_018397915.1 Birgus latro
CTTTGATCACTCTTAAGAAGGCTTCGACGTTTGTCACAGAATGTACCGTACTTACTTAGAGTTTATTATAAAAGTTAGTGTCTGTAAGTAATGACTGTATTATGTTCTGTTCACAAAAAGGCATTGCTTCAGTGATTAGCATATTTTTATAATTAGCGCTTTGTCAGCTGCCAGTGTTGCTTCATACCGGCCAATTCAGCTATTACACTTACTGTATTTTGAGCTGAAGGGTAATATGTTTAAACCTTAAATCTCAAAATGAATCCAAGCTCCTGATTTTTGACAGTCATTTAGGGAATGCTTGTGGTTGTTAGATATGGTTAGCCTGCATCCCACAATGATGAGTGCATTCAGTAACTGTATAGGAAGTCCAGATATCTTGCATCATGGTCACGTGCATAAAAAATTATAATCAGAAATTGGAGGCTTGCATTCCACATTGCAGTTTGAGTTTTAAGCATATGAACCATAGTCTCGTAGGTTGAGGAGACTCCCAAACATTTCCTCATCTTTTTAATTTTTATTCCTGATATTTTAAGACTTTATTCAGTTATAGCCTTTATTACATAGTATTTGATAACTGAGGTGGGATCAAAGTTTCAGAGAACTTCAGTGATGTCTGAATGACTGTGTTGTCTGATTTGTTAGTCATGGTGTTTGATAGTTTTACATTTTTGCTGCCTTTGCACTGAGGCATCGTTGTAACCAGACGTGTTTTGCTGTTCGGTCATACAGATGTGTGTCTGCTCACTCATTATCTCCCAAAAGGAAAATTGGGAACTGCAGGAGGACATCTTCAGCTTGTATTCCACTGGGTTCACCACATCCAGATGAGCCTAGTGGCACAGCAACAAATTTCATACTCCAATATCTTTCATTTCTGGATTCTGCCTCACCCCATCTTTTAGATGGAAACTAGGGTTGGGATAATGATAGCATAATTGATCACAGTTGAATTGTAAATGGGAAGTATGTCAGAAATCTTCAGTGAATGTTAAGTTATATCCTTGAAGTGGAAAGAGGCTTGTGATAGCTAAGTTGAGTGCAAAAATTAGTTTATCCGTCCATCCATCATCCAATCATTTGTTGTCCCATGAGGAGCGTAGGGGCCCGGGGCTAGGCAAGTTGGTCCTGACATTTAAGATGAGAATGACCAGCCTCACTCATCCCTTAGTGGTATTACGTGAGCAGTAAACCCCAATCACCCCTTGGATATAAAGCTTCACTGGCTTAAATTTATTTTAAAAAAAAAGAAAAAAAAGTGTATATGTAATCTACGTGGAAGAACAGTGATAAAATAAGGCAGATAATCGCAACCAAACAACCCCTCCATCCAGGGCTGCCCCATTTAGCGAACTGATGCTCCCATGCAGCTGACAGCACCTCACATATTGAGGCATGAGGATAGGAGGTTTGGTTCCAGGGTGGATGGTGCAGTTGTTTCCACCCTTTAACAGGGGGCATTACTGTAAGCTCAATATCGCCCCATTACAGTGCAGTATTTAGTTATATGGTTACCACCCAGCATTGTAAATGATTTCCTGAGTTACGGGAAACCATTTGGCTTACTACTCGTGTAGAGCCACCTCAAGTTGAAAGAAGACTAATTAATAGTGACAGAAAAGATGAGAGAAAGATTGGAGGACAGCCACAGAAAAAGAATGACAGACATGAAGGATGTAATAGGTAGCACTGCATCAAGTGAGTGGATGATGGGTGCCCCCATGTACCACAAGATCATGCTAAGAGTAAAAAGAGATTAGGCCTTGTAAGAGTAAAAATAGCATAAATTAGGCCATGTTAGAGTAAAAGGAGCTAGAGTATGCTGTGTTTGAGTAAAAAGAGCATTATTATGTTGGACAGGTGAGGGGTGCATAACGATGGTGGTACAGGTGACACGTTCATTCCCCAGGTGGCGCCGCACGAGGGGGTGGAGCTGGACGAGAGCGAGTGTCGGGCATACGATGTTGAGGTGGATGAATATCATCCACGCGCCACTCGCACGCTCTTTATTGGCAATCTGGAGAAGGACGTCACCATCGAAGACCTTAAGAAACATTTTGAGCAGTTTGGCGAGATTATTGTGAGTTCACCTGTCACATTCTGTCATCGTTATTTTTTATCCTAGTTGTTGTTTTCAGTTATGGATTACAGTATAATAGTTTCTTTCACTTTTATATTTTTCTTTCATCTGTATGGTGGCCACATTGTTGCGTGGACTCATTTTCTGTATTTGTTTGTCTTGTTTTTCTGTTTAAAAAAAAAGAGGCATTACAGTAGTGGGAGATTGATTTAGGTGGTGCCGTGCTCCTGATAGGCAGTAAAGGATTGGTAATCATTGTCAGTGAATGGGAGTATAGTTATTTTATTTTATTTTTTATTTCTATTTGAAAAAATAGGAAATTGGCTGGGACTTGAGGATTAAACCAGTGTGTTGTTATGAATTATGATGCTGGTGACGTGGCTATAATAAAAGCAGTAGGTAGTGGTAATGACATCAGTGACCATTGAAGTGACAGTCTTGAAATTGTATCCTAAAAAGCATCTTTGTCTTTTCAGGAAATTGATATAAAAAAGCAGAATGTTTCGACGTTTGCCTTCTGCCAATATTCTGACATCCGGTCGGTAGTGCGTGCAATGAGACAGATGGATGGAGAACACCTTGGGGCCAACCGCATCAAGCTGGGGTTTGGGAAGTCGATGCCAACGCGCTGTGTGTGGATCGATGGGGTGCCGGAAACCATCAAGGAGAAGCAGTTGTATGAGCAGTTCTCACGCTTTGGTCCCGTCATGCACACGTTCATAGACCAGGAGAAGGGGCATGCGCTTATCTTTTATGAGAGTGTGAGTAACTGTACCTCTCACACACACACACACACACACACACACACACACACACACTCTCTCTCTCTCTCTCACATGTCTTTTTATTTATTTTTTTTCCCCATAGATGTGTGGCTGATTGTGTGAATGTATTAGTGTTGTGATGAGAATGTGTACATTGAGGTGCTGTGGGCATTTGGAGAAGGTGGAGGATGGCAGCTGGGTGCAGAGAGTGAGAGGTGTGAACCTTGAGGGTACAGTTGTAAGAGGCAGACTGAAAAAGACCTGGAATGAGATCATAGTGTGACCTCCAGGACAAGGGAGTAAATAGAGAGGCTGCTAGAGATCAAGCAGTGTGGAGAGCCGCCATTAGATGACAAGCAATGAATGGAAGCATGTTGGAGCCTTTATAAATGAAGGGGGAATAAAATCACAGGGTATGGTGTAAATATTTCTTCTACTTTATACATTCTCAGCTTCTGGATTGTATCTTGCTTCAGTTATAGGTGAGAAAAAAATCATGATGGTGATGTATGTGATGATGATTTATGATTATAATTATGGTGTTACCTGGTATGCTTCCACAGTGAGATTATGATGACTGCTGTACTGTAACTATGATAGTGGTGATTGATGATGATGGTGATGCGCCTCCTTGCTGACCCTCTCTCCATCCACAACAGGAGAAGTATGCCTCCAGTGCTGTGATGGAGATGCGAGGGAGGATGCTGAATGGCCGGAAGCTGCAGATAGACTTTGCATCTCGGGAGTGTCAGGCGGCTTTCTTCGAACATCTGTCCAAGCAGGGCCACCCCATTCCAGCAGACAGGCCTTGGGAGCGACGCGATATTGAGAAGTGAGTTGTGTTTTTTTAATCCTGGTTTTGTGTTTAATAATTTGGGTAGATATGTTGAGTAGTGAGTAAAATAATTCATGTTAGCCAGGAAAGTTTTCTGCATAAGGTGGTTATCCTATAACATGCAAGTGGATCCCTGGTGGTCTGGTGGGGTAAAGTGCTCCATCTGGCTATAACCCTGATGGAGATAAGCTTGAGGGGTAGTTGCCCCTGCTACCTCAACACCAGAAAAATAGAACCATTTTCTGTTAATATTTTTCTTGATACAACTTTGAAATCAGTCACATATCAAGTGTGACTGTATGATGCACCATAGCATTGGCAAGGATCAGTACAAAATGGAGCCAGCACTCTTAATGGAAGAGGGGTGGGGGATCATTCCATCCTAGTCCACAGTCTTGCACAGGGTGAGCTATAGAATTGCATCTTTGTCTCTTGTGGGAATAATTTAATCTGCTGGTGTGATGAGTGCCGACATTTTTTATGGTTTGTGTTATCAGATAGAGCCAGGATTCTGGAGGCTTGAGTGATGAGTGAATGGAAGCATGGCCCATTGGATTGGGCAAACTTGGGCTGTCTGAACATTTCTACTCCTCACCCTGCCCTAGGGTGGGAAAGGAGTTCCAGATGATGATGTGATTTTATTAATCAACAGTGCAATCAGTGGATGTTAAAAGCAGACACTAGTATGAGAAGTATTATAGGAAGCAAAAAATGATGCAGGGTAGACATTTGTGATGCTAGAGTCTTTCCCACAATACACAAGAAATTGGATGTAAGATATATGATCTCCCCTATATAAATGACATTCTCAGCCATTCCACCTTGTAAGGCATTTTTCTGTCTACAGGGATAGTGGGCGGTACGAGGGCACAACACCACGGTACAGTCGTTACGAGAGGACCAGACGAGAAGGAGCCTCGTTCCCAGCCCGTTCGGCAGCTAACAGTCGTAGCACTGCTTACAATTCCACCACTACCAGCAGGTCTTGTGGCAGATATATCTATGATGAGTTCTACCATGTGTAAGTGGAAGCTCGAAAGTTTGACATCAATGACTGCACAAGCAACCCTATTCGTGCATTGTCACAGTATTGCAGAGTAAAACACCAGTTGATATTCCACTAACACAGTGTTGCTACTTGTCACTGTTTGTATTCCATAAACATCCATTGGTTATTGCATTTACATATTGTCACATTGTATTTGAAGTTGTTTCTGTGTTCTAGTAGACACTGTAGTTAACAGATGGGCTAACTTATGCCATTGTGTTGGTTCTGTCACCCACTGAGCTCTTGAAATTATTGGCCAGTTGTGTGATTTGGATGGATGGTTGTGATCCTAAGCAGTACTAAGACATCCATGTGCTTTAAACCAGCAGTATAAATTAGAACCATTGCTAGGATATTCATGCGCTTAACCCCCTAGGCTGTAGCATGCCGGCCAGATGGGACAGCTATGGTGCAAGAAATTTGGGAAGAACTGACCCCATTTCACCTAAAAAATCTCCATGCAAATAGATCCTGAACATTATTAAAAGTCCATACATAGTTAACAGTCTTTCTACTTGCCAATAAAATTGACTGAAAGACTTGGTGCCCATGTTCAAGCAGAGTTTATTTATTCTTTTGGGGGGGACCGTTGGAGCATATTTTGGTCAGCTAGTGTCCTGGTGGGAGGAGAGTAACCATCACCACCATTGTGTGAGAAGTTTACATTGCCATGTGTATGGTCACTTCAGACAAACACATGCTTTGTTGCCATAAAGAAATGTGGAAAAATTTTAAAGTTATACAAGAGTCTGAAAAGCGCAAAATAGGCTACCAGAGAAACCATCTGAAAGGCACCTTGTAGTCAAAGGATTAAACTAGCTATGTACAACTGCGTTCATATATGAGGATACACACCTTTTCTAGTTTGCTGAAGTGTATAATGTTGGTAGGATGTGGGACTGTTTCACTTACTTCCATTGCACCAGGTGGTTAGTGAATGTTGGTGGGATGTGGAACTGTTTCACTTACTTCCATTGCACCAGGTGGTTAGTGGAAAATAGTTACACATCCCACCATACCAGTCACTAAAGCAGCCAACATGTATATATTTGTATCCCTACCTGTGAATGCAACTAAACATCACAAGCATTACTAAGCCAAACATGTGCTTCAAACCAGCCATACAGTTCACATGCATTACTAAGCCAACCTTGCTTCAAACCATCCGTACAAATCACATGGATTACTAAGCCAAACAAACCAAACATATATATATTTCACAAGCTTTAGTAATTCAAACATGTCCTTCAACCAGCCATACAAACTGCAAAGAATCTTTGTTTATAGCAGCTCAGTGGGTGACAGATATAACATAGTGACAAAGTTATCATTTTTCTCTTGACTACCATGGTACAGTCTCAGGATCCCACCTGTCACATTGATGTTATAGGCTATTGGTTTAGGTTAGTGCTGTTGATATATGGGGTGTCATTTTTGAATTACTGATGAATTAATGTCTATTTTGAATTAGATTTTTCCTGTGTCTCAGTGTAAAGTTTTTTATGTACCGGTATATTATTATTATTTATTATTATTATTATTATTATTAATTTCTTTTTGTACCCTCTTCACTGACATGAACCAGAAGTATAATTGTTGAGTAATCGACTACTAAAATTTTTCCCGTATGAACAAAAATCTTGTGGCATTATCTTGAAAATAACACTAAAAGTGCATCCATAAGCAGAGTAAGTGGTCTTGCTAGTGGAACAGTATGTATAATCAGTTCTTGCTTAATAACGGCCTCTTCCTTAAGATTAAGAAAGAACCCAAGGCTTAAGAGCTTCCAGAACTTGTTCTTCCAAAATAAACTTAACTAAAAGCGAAATTCATGTTCAAGATTTGTTGGAGGTGCTTGAATTTACTGCATTGGTATTATGTTAGGTAGAATATCAAAGCACTTCTACACCCACAAAAGCATTAAGTAATTCACATGCACAAGAAGCACAAAATTTTCATTCCTAATGCAACTTTACACTTTGTAGTGGAAAATAAATCACTGGGTCGAAGGAATTAAGCCTTTCAACCAGGGGGCATCTTTTATTTTATTCTGGTAACTCCAAGACAGTTCTATTCAGATTAGGAAGATGGCTGTCCATGGAAAGGATAGTAAACAAGTCTTCATTCCCTTCACTGTTGGAAGACTTGTAAGAATAGTTAGCCAGCAGCAGAATTAAAATGTGATAGTTGTTGGTGATACTGTAGTTGAGGGATTAAATTGAAGCTTGTTAGTGATGTTATTTTTTAAGTGTGTATATTGAGAGAGATGGTAGTTTTGGTTTCTCTCTCTCTCTCTCTCTCTCTCTCTCTCTCTCAGTTTCTCTTCACCACTCCACCATTTCAGATTAATAACTCAATCCATATATGAGTTTTTATTTGGCTTTTTGACTTTATCACTTATTAAGCTTTGGAAAGTCCTCTCATATTGGAGGGATTAATTAAAGTCGCATCTAACCCATCCAATTACACGAATCTCTCCCAGACTAAAGATAATCTAGAGGTAGCAAAAATTAGATAATGAAGATGTCTAATTGTAGAGTTAATTGATGGTGAAAGACGCATCTAACCCGTCGGCGCACAAATCTGTCCCAGACTAAGTAAAATAATCTGGAGGTAGCAAATTAATAAAGCTGTCAGATTGAAGAGTTACTGTAATTGGTATTAAAGTACGGTGATAAGTACAGACAGTCATTATTACCCCCTGTAGTTCTGTGGTGGTGCTGGAGAGGGATGCCTTCATGTGGTGGCACCAAACTGAGCAGCTCCACTGCCTGGTTATACAAATGTTCCTCGGCTCCCTGCCTATCCCCTGAACGGAGGATGGTGGACTGCAGAAGGGCGGCTAGCCACTGAGTTCACATTTCACATGAGCCTGGGACCATGACAACTACCGTACTACTATTTCTGAGATTTATTTATTTGTATTTTTTACATTTTTTTAATATTTATTCCCTTTTATTTTTCTTTGCTGTTTCAACAATTTCATTTGGTTTAAGGATCTCTTGCATTGAATGAATTATTTAAGGCTTTATGTAACCCTTCAAGTTTAGAAAGTGCTTCTGAGATGAAATATAATTGTTTAAAGCTGGGGAAAAAAAAAAAAATTGTCAGAGCGAGGATCCATATATAGCCCCTAGAGCAGAGTCTTTTATTTTATTCTCGCAACCTTCAAACTTTCATTCTGGTTAGGTTAGATATAGCCTTCCTTTAGACTAGATATAGCCTTCCTTTAGACTAGATATTGCCTTCCTTTAGGTTAAATATAAGCTTCCTTTAGGTTACATATAACCTTCCTTTAGGTTAGATATAGCCATTCTTTAGGTTAGATGTAGCCTTGCTTTTGGTTAGATATAGCCTTCCTTTAGGTTGAATATAGCCTTTCTTAATCCCATCTCAGTGTGGGGTGGGTCTTCTGTGCTGGACTGAATAGTCTGGTGTTAGCTGGAAGGAAATGAAATGGATGACTTGTTCTGAAAGGGGTAATAATGATATTAAGTACTGCAATATTTCTTTTACATGAGGAATATTTGGTTTGGCTAGGATGTGTTGATGTAGGGATTTACAACACCAGAACATTAACATTTTCTCTGTTCCTGCTGTTGATTTGAATTCATAATCTAGGCTGCCCACCATTTACAATGTTCTTGAAAGTAATCATGGAAATGTTTTGATAGACGCTGAATCATTATGATTTTTGACAATCTTGGCCGTGGTGCAAAGGAAGGAAAAGCCAAATCTGTCGTATGACCTGTTGTGAACTTAAGAAGAAAAAAGTCTTGTTACATCTTGTGAAGTTAATTTGGGAAAGAAAAAAAAAATTGGTCCTATATTACCTCATGAAATTAAAAAGAAAAAAATAAACTTCTGTATTACTTATTGTGAAAATTAGGGACCCGAGTCTAGTCTACCATAGTCTGCATAAAACTAATGGGTAGATAACTGACCAGCATACCTGTTGTTTTCTGATAGCCTTGTCTCAGCCCCTTAGTCCACAGGTATACTCTTTTCACTTTACTTGATTTAAAATTGCCGTCTGTCCATCATGAATGCCAAATTATAGCAATAGATTAACAGTGAAATGTATTGATGTTGAGAAGAAAGGTCTGTGGAAAGGGTGTAGATCTGTAGCATTGTCATTTTCTGCCACTGAGCTGTGTGAAATAGGCTGCAAAAGGACAAAAATCTAGGCCAGGTTAAGGTGAAGAGAGCATTGTAGTATGCCCTGGATATTACTTTTTAACACCTATACTTCGATGCTTTATTATTATTTTCACTCTCATCTTAAATGTCAGGACCAACTTGCCTAGCCCCGGGCTCCTATGCTCCTCATGGGGCAACACAGGATTAGATGATGGATGGATTATTAATATTATTTTCTTTTGTTCTTGTCTCCAGTCAATTTTATTCAGTGTGTGAAAGATCTTGCATAGTGAAGTGGTTGAAAAATCTCCAAATAAGATCATTGGGAGGTACCAAGAAGTAAATGGAAAATATGTACTCTGGCTGAAGGGGTTATCATTTAAGAAGCAAATTTTTGGCCAGAAAGTGAAAAACTTGTGCCTGGTGGTGTTAGATATAGTGTGTTGGTTAATGAGTGTGTTTACTAATGGTGAATTTCTGATACAGGAGGAGCTATGATGAGTTCAGCCAGGGCAGCGGTGCATCATATGAAGATTCTTATGAACGCGAACTGCGGGAGTATGCTGGAAGTCAGCGATACAGTGATGGTGTGGTTGGAAGTGGGGCAGGGTCCACGGGGACAGCCGGGGCGGGGCGACGACACAGCTTCAGCCCCGCCCGGCGCCGGGACGACCCCTCCCCAGGGTCCCAGCGTGCCCATTCCAGGGACCGCAGTAGCCTGAGTCCCCCGGCCCGTGGAGCGTACGAGGACGGCGACGGCACCACCCGCCGCACCACACGCCGCTCCACCAGTGACCATGACAGCTTCCACAGCCAGTCCCCCCCAGGGTCACGAGCAGCCTCCCCACCTCCACCCCCTCGCCCTACCAAGGGCAGCAGCAGCATGTCATCGCGGCTGGCCCCGCCCCGCTCCCCGGGCACACCCATTGCAGCCTCGCCCTCTCGCGAGGTGACTCTGTTAGAGGACCGGTCACTACCAGATCCCAGGGACTACAGGCGCCGCACCAGTGAGTTGAAGGACCTGGTGGTGCGGGTGAGTGACGTGCGACGGCCACCGGGGGCCCCGGCAGAATCCCCGCATCGCTCAGGGGCCCATAGGCTGCACCGGGGTGCCCACACCGAGGATGGGGAGGATGTGGTCAGCAGCAGCAGTGGGGGTGCTAGTGGCCCTCAAGATCCCCGCCTCAGTCGTAGGGTCCCAGAGGATCCACAGTCCTCTGGTGATGAGCGGACTGGGGAGCCCGAACGGCCAGCCAAGAAGCCACGCTACAATGACGCCAGCTATGACAAGATGGTCAGTGTCAAGCGGCTGGCAGACAGTAGTGATGCAGCGCCCAACTTCAGGCGGCCACATGACGCACGGCGTGAGAGCCGGCTGGTGCGACGTGGAGGAGATTCCCTACCGCATCCCCCACGCCACTCCGAGGAGGTCCACGATCCTCGCTACCGCCGCGCCTCAGTGTCAGATGTGGACGACACACACTGGCGGCGCGACGGCATCCATGTGTCGTCCTCTTGCGATGCCTCTGTGGACCACAGTGATACCAGTCCACCCGGCACACCAGTTCGGGATGAGCGGGATGACTCGGACCCATTGCGGCACTCCTCACACCATCACCATCACCACCACCATCACCACCACCACAACCACCACCACCATCACCACCGTGACCGCTACCACAATGTGCCGTTGTCCCTTCCACTGCCCAGGTTTGCGCAGCACGTGAGGGCGCACCTGTCGCCCCGCGCGGCATCGACGTCTCCCAAAGGTGCCAGTTTGCTGCGGTCTCCCCCATTCAGTGGTGGTGCGGGGCAGAGTGCAAGTGTGCGAGGAGACATGAGGGATGCTGGCAGTGATGTGGTGGACACCCCTCTGTCGCCAGGACCTCGGGACAGCCCTTCAGATTCTGAGGAATCCCCCCGGCCCTCACCTTGCAGTCCTTCTTTGGATCTGGAGCAGCGGATCCGAGCGCTGGATGAAAAGTACGAAAAGTGGTCGGGCTCATCTCGGGTGGTGGGAAGCGGTCTGGCCTCGACGGGGAGCGAGACTGCCGGCGAAGGTGGTGGAACGACGGGTGTTGGCATTGGGAAGAACACGAGGTTACCCAGAATATTAGACCTGGAGGAGCTGCGGTCTCAGCCGTCCGATATTGTTAAATCATTACTTTCCAAGCGGTCAGTCTTTGATGAGGACAGCAAACGCTTAGAAAACGTCGGTGATAAATACGAACCAAAACCATTCAGCGCAGCTCCACGCACCAGTCGGGTAGGCAGCCTGGTGCCGAGCCCCCCACTGGTGTGTGTGTCCCGGTCCCCAGCCACTCCCTTGGCCCCAGCAGTCCCCTCTGCCACCCCCATCAGCAGCCTGCCGGGCGTGAGACTGTCCAGCCAGCCGCAGCAGCCACCCCAGCCGGTCACGTCGAGTCCTTCACAAGTTCCTAGGGTGGTGGTGTCCGCGTCGCAGGCCAGCAAGTCTCAGGGAATGTCTCCGTTGCACCGGCCTGCGGTGGCCCCGTCGGTGACGCGCCCTCCTGCGTCCAGTCCTGGCCTCAGCCCTGGGGTTAGTCCAGGGGTCAGTCCAGCCCACCCGCCACCCCACATGTCCCCTGTCACTCCTGTCAGCCCTGCCCCGCCCCTCACCACCACCTCTTCCATCACTGCTGCTGCCACCACTACCTCAGCTGCTGCTCCGCCCCGCCGCCCCATCCTGTCTCGCCTACTGCCTCCTGACCTACCGGGGGTCACGGGCAGCTCTGGGGATGCTCCAGGGGACGGGGCAGCAGGGGGTGTGGTGACAGTGGTGGCGGACACACGCGTGACAGGCGTGGTGTCGGTAACGCAGTCAGTGTCAAGCAGTAAGACTGTGCTGACCACCACCACCAGCCTGCCACAATCAGTGACCACCCCCACCCCCCGCCCACACCATGTACCTGAGAGGAGTGGCAGTCATGCCCTCCCATTAGTGATAAAGGAGGAGCCACCTGTGGAGGACCCAGGTGATCCTCTCATACAAAGAGTTAATAAGAGTGATCAAGCCAGATTAGCCGATACATTAACCAAAGAGTGTGTGAGGGACGCCATTGAGTGTAAGGAAGCGGTTCTACCCATTGTGGCAGAGACAGTGGCTTCACATATAAAGACAGAGCCTATACAGATAGAGACTATAAAGGCAGAACCTATTAAAGTTGAACCCATAAAAAGTGAAGCTGTAAAGGTGGATCCAGTGAAAATTGAGAATGTGAAATTTGAGAGTGTGAAGTGTGAGGTGAACAGTAAGGACTTGACCAACAACCATAAACGCAGACACAGTAGCATCGACAGTGACCCCCGGTATAAACTCGACAGTAGGCCGCCCGAGCCCGATGCTAAAAGACTCCGTTACGAAACTCCAGCCGTACATGAAAAAGTCAGTCCGGAGAATGAGAGGGAAAAATTGCTCCGGGAAAAGGTGGGCAAAGAGCGGAGAGATTCTAGAGACAGTAGGGACGGGAAGAGGAGTGAGAGGGAGAGAAGGGGAAGAGGTGGAAGGAGGGAGGAAGTCCAGGAAAACCATGATGAAAAAATTAACCATCAAATGGAGGTTGGGGAGGCAAAACAAAAGCGGAAACAGTGTGATAGCAAGATGGAGGAGAAGAGAGAGGAAAGCCACAAGAAAGAAGAGGGCAAGAAGGACAAACGGAAAGAGAAAATTGAGGAAAAGGTGCAGGAAAAAGTGGAAACCAGGGTGGTTGATAAATTATGTGAAAGGAAAAGTGAGGATAAAAGGGATATACGAAGGGAGGACAAGAAAGAGGAAAAGAAGGAAGAACGCCGTGAAGAAAAGAAAGAGGACAAACATGAAGATCGAAAGGAGGATAGGAAGGAAGAGAGGGTGAAGAATGAAGTGGAAAAGAGGAGACATTGTGAGGAAAAGAAATCAGATGTACGTGACCAAAAACACAAGGAGAGAAAAGAAAAAGGGAAAGAAAGACTCAAGAGCTCCTCAGCATCACGGTATGAGAAGGAGGCCGAGAAAGAGAGAGCGAGAGAGAAGGAACGGGAAAGAGAGAAGGAAAAAGAGAGAGAGCGTGAAAAAGAGGAGGAGCGAGAGAAGGCTTTGGAGAAGGAGCGTGAAAAGGAGAGAGAAAGGGTGGCTACTGAAAAGGAAAAGGAAATTGAGAAGGCACTTGAAAAGGAAAAGATTGCTGAGAAGGAAAGAGAGAAAGCATTGGAGAAGGATAAGTTAGAGAGAGAAAAGTCTGAGAGAGAGAAGGAGAAAGTAACAGAAAGAGACAGAGAAAGGGAAAAGGCCGTTGAGTGGGAAAGAGAAAAGGTGATTGAGAGAGAAAACAAATCACTTGATAAGGAGAGAGACAAAGCGGTGGAGAAGGAAAGAAGAAAAGCGAGTGAAAAAGAAAGAGAAAAGCCAGTGGAAAAGGAGAAAGTTTTAGAGAAGGAGAGAGACAAAATGCAGGAAAAAGAGAGAGAACGAGAAAGGGATAAAGAGAGAGAGAAGTTTAGAAGTAATGAGCGGTCCCGGGAACGAGACAAAGATAGAACAGGGAGGGTCAACCACAGAGACATCAATGAACGGAATGATGGAAGACGCGATAACCGCCATAACAATGATCGCCACGGCGACAAACGGAGGGACAGCAGGCACGAGACGTCAGTCAGACACCACCACAGGACTTATGATGTCACGGAAAATACCGAAAACCTCAAACACAAGCCTCGGAAATCACGGCTCATTGAAACAGATGAGGAAGAAATGCCAGAGCTTAGTAAGATAACTCCAGCTCACTATTCCAGCAGTGAGGACACGTCGATGCCCAATCATGACACCTGCATCTCTCGGATGGATGAGCCCATCCACTGTATGGACAAAATGGATGGGCGAGAGTCTGAGGAGAGGAGAGGTGACCGTGTGAGGGATAACCGGCGAAGAAAACATGATTCTGGGAAGAGCGACAAGAGTGACACAGAAGCACGGGCAAAGACCACAAGTCGAGCAAAGGTTACTCCACCTCAGCCAGTCCGAACCAAAGGCCGAACGGAAAGTAGCGACCCACCACCACCTTCAGCTGACATTGTGACTTCTGAGGAGGAGACAGTACGAGGGAAAGGAGCACCGATGCAGAGACGAAACAGCACCAGCAACAAACAGAACCAGCCACAAGCGAAGGTGGGGGTCACTGCTAATCAGAAGACTAAGCATGGCAACAAAACCAAGTCCATATTTGACCCTGAAAGTGACTCTGGTGGCAGCCTCACTGGATCAGGAGGAGAGGCGGAAGATGGTGAGGAAGAAGCCCCGAAAAAACATTCCATCTTTGACATCCCAGCAGATGATGGCAAGTTTGACATGTACGATAAAGTCAAAGCGAGGAGACTAAAGTTACAACAGAAGCAGGAGGACGAGAGAAGGCAGCAGAAAATCAAGCAGCTACAGATGCAGAAGTACCGGCAGCACCAAATGGCACGAAAGGAGAAGAAATCCACCCCCTTACAGCCCATGCATTCCGACATATCCGACTCAGAAGATGGGGATATCCGCTTGCAGGGACAGAAGCGGCGGCACTTCAGGCCGGGTAGTTCTGATGACGATGGCATCCGCAAGCGCCGATCCACTCAACTTTCCTCTGATGAGTCTGATGATGACATGTGCTTGAGACCAGACAAGAAACCTGCCCCACCACTTCCTGGGCTTAAGAAGGAGTCAAAACACAAGATGAAGAATATTGTGTCTGATGTCACCACAGACGACGAAGTTGCCTTGAATTCACCCAAGTATACGCCAGCAATTAGACCTAATAGTATTCACGATCCTCCCGAGACCATTGACTTGGGGCGGAATCACGGCAAGAGCCTCTTTAATGATTCCGACACGGAGAGTGACGTCCATGTGAAGAGATCAAATAGACCTCTGCGTCAGCTGGAGTCTGAGAGTGAGGTTTCTGATGTTGCCTCACATACCAAGCCACCCAAGCCAGCGGCACGAGTCAAAGCCCGTGACAAGGAGCGAAAACCAAGCCGTATTAGAGAGAAGCCAAAGAAAGGCCTGAGTGTGAGCAAAGAAATGATCACCACCTCTGACGACAGTGATGCCGGTGTTCACCTGGAGGACTCTCGACTTGTCAGGCCCAAAGTCAAAGCTGAACCTGTTGAGGTGAGGCCAGACAAAGTTGGGTCCCAGCCCCAGCGTGAGCGGAAACGCACGGGTGAGACGGCACCTCAGCGTGATCGGGTTCCCTCTAAGAAAGACGAGAGGATGGAAATAATCTTTGGCCACATGTCCGATGACTCCGATGCCACGCCCAGCTTGACCAGTGCATGTCCGGCATCCGCCACAATCAAACGGAAAGGTTCGGCGTCATCTGGTGCCTCAACTGCCCCGCCATTGCTATCACCTGCACCAACAAGACTCACGGTTGGGGAAGTTTATGACACTGATTCAGACGACACCCAATTGCCACCTGCACCTAACTCTTCCAAACACAGCCATGTCAGAGGCAAGCCAGTGCCACAGGAGCCAGTGTGGATTGACCCTAAAGTCGAGTGTAAAACTGAGAACAAGGTTAAGCTGGAGACCAGGATAGACGACCGGCGTAACATGAAAAAGGACCGATCACGACGTGAATCCCACCTCCCGGACATAAAGCCATCAGTGGATCCAGAAAAGATGAACATCACCAACAGCATACCCAGTGTGGTGACAGCTGCTAGTGCCATTACAAACAGCTGCAGCCCACGGGACGACCACACACAGCCAGACGTACACCAGGGCAAGGTGAAAGATGAGCCAGATTACCAGGACTCTGAAGCCAGCGTGACGATGGACGCATTTCATACCACCGAGGATGACCACAGCGAACAGAGGGACCAGCGGAAAGACAAGAAGCGGAAAAAGCGGCAGAAGCGAGAGAAGGAAGGCAACAGGGGTCGGCGGCACCATCGCCACTTTGGTAACGAGTGTGCCGAACACTCCACCGATCACCATGGCAGTGAACACACAGTGCTACACATTGATACAGTCTCTGCAAAAAGTCCACATCCACTATCCTCTCCCTGTTTGCTTAGCCCACAGGATAAGGTAGATAAGAGTAAATCTGGCCCAGTTAGTCCTCATAGCCCCAAGCTGCCCCCTACCCTGCCACACTGCAACTCTGTATTGACATCACCTCACACACCCCCAGAACCACCACCCCTTCAGAGCCCCCCGCCTCGTACTATCTCCCACGATTCCAGAACATCAGTGGACTCGAGAGAGAGTGGGGAGAATTCGGATGTTAAGGAAGGAAGGAGCCCTCATCCCCTTGCCACTTTACCGCCAGATGCAGCAGAATCTGCCGTACAAAGCCTTGCAACTCATGCCCCAACACCTTCACCTGCACCAGCGCATGAACCAGTTTTTGAGGATATCACTGAAGCCTCCAATCTCAGTGCTCCTGAGACATCCGGTGATTCTAACACTGTGGCTATTGCAAATGCTTCTAGTAAAGCCTCACGTGCAGTTATATCACAGGAGGAGACCCTGAATGCTGTAGCTGGCCTCCTGGCATGTTACGACGAATACAGTGATGATGCCGTTGCCCAACCAGTCGAGGACACTTTAATGGCACCCGAGAACTCGGCAGTGGGTGAAGAGGCATATGAGGAGGCTCAGAAGGCCGCCCAGATGCTGCAGAGTGAGATGCCGGGGGAGAGAGAAGATGGATGGACACAGCCACAGCCTCACAGCACTCCCACCACCCCGGTCAAGGTCACAGAAGAACCAGATGCAGAGCCACAGTCCATCCTGGCACCAGAGGAAGTGGAGGCAGAAACAGAGGAAGCCAGGTTCTCCGAACTTCCACCAGACAGTCCAGCATCTATGCAATCTGAGCCGGAGTTGCAGATTGATGAGGACCAGCCAGACCCAGTGGATGACTTGGATTCCTCAACCTTGACAGCTGAGGAGGCGGAAGATCAGCTGCCAGCCACTGAGGAGAAAGTTAAAGCAAATCGAGAGAACTCCTGGTCCGAGTCCACCCCAGCCAACACTACACAGTCTTCCTCCGCACCAGACAGAACAAATACTGATGACTTCCCGAATGAAGTCACTCGGAAAGAGACAGAAACAGAACCTGCGAAACCTGAGTACCCCAAACTAGACAGCTCCATACGTGTTGGTACATCAACAGATCGTGCTCGGGATGTAAACAGTCAGGGGAGGGAAAATGCATCAGTACCTGTATCTTCAAAAGCACCTCCAGTGACCAGTACGACCCAGACAGTGATCGGCAACTATACGTTACCACAGTCGCTTGAGGTTACCAAGAAGCACATCCCAGTAACCCCATACAAGTCCATAGCCACAACTTGTACCACACCCTCAGCTAAGCCTTCACCTGTCTTGGAAAAGGGTAGTTTAGACCTGTTAAGTTGCAGCACATCCTCGAAAGACTCGCCAAGAAGTGTGAGTGGCCTTGTGACTGGTGGATCAACAATATACTCCGTGGCTCAGTCCAAACAGTCGCCCATCCTCACCTCGCCCATCACCCCCACACCACCACCACCTCATTCAGCCACACCCCTATCAACCTCCTCTCCCTCTCTGAAAGCCTCTTCTGCTTTCTTATCAACCTCTTCAGCCTTCCTTCCGACCTCCTCTACCTCTCTGCCATCCCCTGTCACCTCATTGCCAGCCTCCTCCTCCTCCCTACCAACACCCACCACAAGTCAGTCAACCCTTGCACTGCCAACCTCCTCCACCTTGCGACCAACCCCCTCCACCTCACTGCCAGCTTCATCCACTTCACTAGCAACTACCACCTCAGTATCAACCTCTACCCCTCGACCAACTCTTAGCACCTTATCAACCCCTACCACCACCCTTCCAACCTCTTCAGCATCCCAACCAACCCATTCTACCTCCCTACCACTTTCAGTTCACCTGCCACCCCAGTCCTCCCCTCTTCCACCCCATTCCTCCCCTCTTCCACCCCATTCCTCCCCTCTTCCACCCCATTCTTCCTCCCTTCCACCCTCTTCCACCACCCTGCCACTCTCCTCCACCACCCTGCCACCCTCCTCTACATCCTTGCCAACCTCTCCCACCTCCTCTTCTCTTGCAGCCTCTTCCACTTCCCTACCATCCTCTTCCACGTCCCTACCTCCTTCAACTCGTATAACAACCTCATCATCCTCCCTTCCACCCCTCTCCACCTCATTACCACCTCATTCCACCACTGTGCCACCCTCTTCCACATTGATATCACCCTCACTCTCTTCCACTCCACTACTCTCCTCAGGTCGTTTAACAACCCCTACCACCTCCATACCACTTCTGCCCTCCACCCTCCCTCCCTCAACTTCCATCCTGCCTTTGTCTACCTCCATTCTCCCTCCCACTTCAACCACCTTGCCTTCCTCATCCACCACTCTTCCTCCCTCTTCCACTCCAGTACCCCTCATCCCCACCACCACACCACCCTCCTCCAGTACTCTTCCTTTCTCTACCACCCTGCCTCCCTCTACCACCCTGCCTCCCTCCTCAACTACTCTCCTTCCTCCATCCACCACACGTCCTCTCTCTTGCTCCACGTTGCCTCCTTCCTCTACCACTGTATCACCCTCCTCCACCTTTCCACCTCCTCCACCTCACCTTGTACTTGAGCCATCAAAGACAGCATCGATCACAAGCCAGCCACATACTTCTGAGCACTTGAAACTGGAATCCACTGGTACCAGCAGCACAACCTCCCCCACCACATCTCTAACAACAGTCAATTCCTCGGCTGTTTGGTCGTTGTCAACAACATCTGGAACAGTCACCTCTTCATCATACATGACTGTGCCTGGATTAAAACTAAGCACCACAGTAACTCCAGTGTCAAGTAATCGAATACCATGTCAACCTCTTCCTGTTACAAGTTCCACAGTGTCAGTGTTACCAGTATCGATGTCATCAGTTTCTCCATCATCTGCTAAGTCTGTGCTGGCTTCCATTCATTCCTCCATCTCCATGTTGTCACCAGTAAATACTCAAGCCATCACTTTGACCACTTCTGCAACCCCAGTCCTCACCGTAGCTAGTGTGTCCAGCGCCCCATGCTTTAGTTCTGGTGTATCCTTGCCATCTTTGTCTGCTGCACCCACTCAAACCTTGGCCACAAATGCCTCCCAAGTGCCTATTTCTTCCATTATACCCACCAGCACTGCAACAGTGCCCACCTCCCTTCCCAGTTCCACTTTGGTGCCGGTACCAGTCACGGGGCCAGTCCCCCCGTCCGTCCCGGTGTCAGTGAAGGAACCAAAGACTGCCATTGAGCCTGCCGAGATCATCGACACCAAACTGCTTCTGAACAAGACCAAAGATGAAGTGAAGGTCGAGCCTGATGGGGAGACCAAGTCATTCACTGGGCAAGACACAACCCTGACGGATGCCTCGACCATCACCTCTGACACCGCCACCACCCCAGGGGACATAGAGACCAGTGTGGTGGAGTCACAGAAACCAGTCAGTCTGGCCAGTAAAGTAGAGGGTGTACTGGGTGCGAAGGAGGGTGCAGCCCCCAAGGTGGTGCCATCCCCAGCTCCAGCACCAGAGGAGAAGTTCTGTGATGCATCAGCACCAGAGGGTGGAGCAATGGAAGAGGCAGATCAGTCTGTGTCTGTGCACAGTGCACTAGCCAGCCTACAGACCATTGTCAGTGAGACTGCTACCAAGCCTGACTTGGAAGCAGCCTCTCAGCCAGGCAAGGAAGAAGCATCTCTGTTTATGAAGCAGGAGGCTGGAGCCGACCCAGTCCCAGCGGGGCCAGACTCACCACCACGGCCGCAGGATGACCTGGCCAGGCTGGAGCAGGTGTGTTCAGAGATTCAGAACCAGAATGAGAACCTTGCACAGGATGTTAAGTCCCCCAAACCAGACACTTTGGCAGAGGCAGTTGTGCCAGGTGATGACAAGGTGGAGGAGGCGAGTGTGGCAGCTCCTCGTGGACGTGGGCGTGGGCGTGGACGTCGTGGCAATTGGCGCACTCCTCTTGTGGTAAAGGCGGCAGCACTTCCAGTAACACGTTCCGGCGCGGCTGCCCGTGGAAAAGGTCGTGGCCGTGGCCGGCAGACTAGGAACAGTGAAAGCCAGAAGGAGGATGTACCAGGCGAGACTGCCACGGGTGTCACTGTGGAGAAGGTGCTGCCTGAGCCACGGCGCAGCAGCCGGCCCAAACGTGCACGCCGCCACCCTGATATGGTGGATCACGAGGAGACCAGTGGGCGGCGGCGGCGTGGACGGGGTGCTCGCACACCACACTCGGAGGAGGCACGACCGCACCCCACACCTGCCGCATCGGATGTCTATGACTTCCACGAGTCTGAGGATGAGGACATCAAATTGGGCCTGGCCAAGACCAAGGCAAAGAAGGACACTGGCCGCACTGTAAATAGGAGTCCCACTAAACCAGAAGTGGAAGAAATTAGAAAATCTGAAATTGATGAGAACCGCAGCAGTGCACCGGTGACCAGACGGTCTGGCCGGCTGCGAGACAAGGCACCGGAGGAAGATCAAGTAGCTGTGGATAATGAGGAAGGCAGCAGCAGCAGTGAACCAGTGGTGATACTAGAGAGCACCACCTCTGTACAGCCCAACACCACAGCCACAACCATTACCGCCACCTCCACACTCCCCAGTGCCATAACTGCTGTTCCAGTGACGATGGTACGAGGGCGTGGTCGGGGAAAGCAGCGGGAGGTTGACGTCAAAGGTATTATTGATGTGGAGGAGGATATATCAATTCGCAAGAGCCCTCGGAGCAGAAGTCGCCCAGAAATCCCTGTTGAAATTGAGAAATCACCTTCATCTGTTTCCATTTCTGTTCCCGCTCCATCTTCCACATGTATGACCACTGTAGCAAATCCTCCTGTTATTGTTGACAACATTCCAGCAACCAGTGCACCAACCACAGAAGTGTCATCAGCAGAGGAGCGCAAATCAGAAGCAGAATTAGTGGATCCAGTAACGGGTGTTGTGACAAGGGTAAAGGTTTGTGAAGAAGGGCAGTATGTCACAGATAGCGGGGACTCGGCTGCACCCCAGACGTCCCATCAGCTACCACGTGTGGAGGACATAGCGAGGTCTGTTGCGGTAATTGCACCGACCGCCACAACCACCACAGTAGGCCAGAGTATGAGTAGTGAAGTCTCTGTAATAGACACATCACACGCCCTCACAGTCACCAGCCGCTGTCGCCCTGGGGTGACCATGACGATTGTTAGTAACAGCAATGTGGCCGTTTCCATGGTAACTGCCGGTCGTGAGAAGGAGGTGAGTGTGGAGCTGTTACCAAGAGTTCGGCCAACACTCCCCTCATCCCCCAAGCTCTCCCCTGCGGTTCCCTTGATGCCTGTTATGTCGGCAACCATAGCACCGCCCAACACCACCATCGCACCAACACAAGGTCCTCCCATCCGCTCGGCCATGCCGGTTGTAACCGTGGCAGGAGTTTCACGACCAGTTGGCACAGCTCCAGTCTACATCACCAAACCAGTCCAGAAGCCAGTCCAGCAGCAACAGCAGGTGTCACAGCAACAAATAATATCACAGCAGCGGTTACAGCAAAAGCAGGGCCCCATGCCACCCCAGCAGACCTCCCAGCCACCACCACCACCACAGCCACAGACCCAGGTTAAGGTATGACAGGGTTCTGAGGCTCGTTTTTGTTATCAGATACAATACTTCTTTCTAAGGGTTGTTTTCACTTTATTACACACAATACTTTTTTATGTGTGTATTATTTTCATCATGTTTTTCTACCTTCACTTTATTAATTCTATGCATCTTCAGTCCGTCTGGTAGTCTCCCCTTATATCAATATTAGTGCAGTGTAACTGAAAATAGGAGTAACTGTGCTTGTTTGTATTATTTTGGATGTGTTTGTTCTTTGTTAAGCACTTACATTTGTCTTACATTAGGAAAAATGGTTAATGTGGGTGACAAAGTGAAATGTTCTTGAGAGCAGTAGCATAGTGATAGACCCTTACAGCTTGCATAGGATAATTATTTGGGTGTGGGTGGGGTGGATGGGGATGTGTGTGCGTGTGTGTGTCTCAGGTGGGTGGGGATGTGTGTGCGTGTGTGTGTCTCAGGTGGGTGGGGATGTGGGTGTGGGTGTGTGTGTGTTTGTCAGGTGGGTGGGGATGTGGGTGGGTGTGTGTGTGTGGGGTGGGTGGGGATATGGGTGTGGGCAGCCACGTGAAGAGAATGAGAGGCTGCCTAGGAGAGTATGGGAATGAGGTGGAGGGGGAAAACAAGGATGAGATGAAGAGATATATGGAGGGGGGTTAAGTTAGAAGGAGGGCACCCATATGGCAGAGGACAGGGCAATTTGTTTGTGACTACCCTTACATAATCAATGCATCTGGCAGTAGATGCAGACAAATAGATAATGCGTGTATGCGACTCATATCTGCTGGGCACGAAGCTGTTTGGCTTTCCCTGTCATGCTTTTCCTTGCTATCTGGACCCAACATCACCAGAATTCTTAATTTGGGGGGAATAAAAGAGAGATCAGGATTGTGACAGTGATGATGACTTAACTTTACTCCTGTGTGTTTCAGCCTGGTGGTGTGAAGACTGTACCTGTGGCATCATCTGCTACAGCGGTGATATCCATTGGCAACCACGTACGTAAGGGCAGCGTCTCAACCTCTGCCACCTCATACTACCCACCCAAGACCCTTACATCAACACAGAGCGTCACTATGAGTCAGCCTGTTAGTCGACCAAGCATACCCAGCAAGACCATCACCGTTAGCAGTCAAGCTGAGCACATATCCAGTCCGGCAACTTCGTACGAGGGGACACATCGGGTCGTTCCTGTGAGCGGCATTGACGAGGCGCATCACAGGGTATTCATAGAGGACCAGCGGACAGTTCATGGGGAATACATGGGCATGCCAGTACACCCTCGCTACCCCAATCAACGGTTCCTGGAGCCGCCCCGTATTGAGGTGGCCAGGTTGTCGGGGTCATCACCTTCAACACCATCACCAGCTGGGCGGTCGATTGAAACGGATGGGCACCCACCCACACATCAGCCTACACATCAGCCTGCTCACCAGTCTGCACATCCACCCACCCACCAATCTGCACACCCAACCACACACCAGTCCAACCACCCACCCACACACCCGGCTACTCACACTCCAGCACACCCACCTACTCACACCCCTACCCACCCACCCACACATCCTCCAGCCCACTCCACAGCCCACCCGCCTGCCCATGCGCCAAGTCATCCACCCGCCCACACACCTGGACATCCACCAGGCCACCACTCCGCCATCTCTGGTTACGATATAGTGCCAGTAAGTATGCACACACTTCACTAAATTTCCGGTGTTTTTGCTTTAGCATGTCACCTAACCTGTGGATTTGTCAGTTTGTTAAAAATAATAACTTAATCATCCCAAGCAATAATTGGCCCTTTCAGTGTGCTGATACCTTTATTTTGTTCTTGCATTTTTATTTTATTATTATTATTTTTTAATTTTTGAAAAGCAGAGACTTTGAATAGAGATTAGACATAGGAGAAACTTGAACAGAAGTTGGATGTAAACTTGAACAGAGAGGCTTGATAAAAACTTGATCAAAGAGGCTAGATATAAGCTTTGAACAGAGAGGCTACACATAACCATTAAACAGAGCGACTAGATATAAACATTGAATAGAGAGGCAAGATATAAACTTTGAACAAAGAGGCTAGATATAAACTTAGAACAGAAAGGCTCGATATGTACTTTGAATGGAGAGGTTAGATTTAGAAGAGACTGTACTGAGAAGTTAGAAGGAGACTTACAGAGAAGTTAGGTATAGAAGAGGCATAGAGAGGTTAGATAAAGAAGAGTGAACAGAGAGATTAGATATAAAAGAAGCTGAACAGAGGTTAGCTACAGAAGAGACTTTTGAACATAGTGTTTAGATATAGCCGTTTCTTACCTCTCCAATATAAGAACTTGATCCTAAGCTGATTTAAATCAGCTGAAGGTATCAAGAAGAAAATAAGATTGTCATGTACACTGAAGGGCATAATTTTAAAGGATTGGAATTACCTCAGATTTTTGAAGACTTGAATGATGATTGAGTGGATGCACATTTTTATTTTCTTTTTTTCTTCCATTCCTTTCCTGTATCTAGATCCTTCCCACCTCAAACAGTAGTGTGAAATAGGGTTAAGTTGATGGAGAAACTAGTTGTATAAAAGTCAGTTGTCAGTAGTTAAGTGTAATTGGTTGTAGCATTTCAGTATCAAGTTAGTTATTATTCCCGCCCTTCAGAAGTCTAGTATGGTATAGTATTCTCTTATCCCAGCTTCACAGTTCCACAATTCCAATTCTTCATAATACCAGGTTCCATCATTCCAGAGTTCAAAACAAGTACAGGATCATTCCAGTCTTCAGAACTAGTATTTCTTTATTATTCCAGTCTTTAAAAAATTCACCATTCCAGTCTTCTAAAAATTCCAGCATTCCAGTTTTCTAAAAATTCCACCATTCTAGTCTTCTAAAAATTCCTCCATTCTAGTTTTCTAAAAACTCAGTCATTCCACTCTTCTAAAAAATTCCATCATTCTATTCTTCTAAAAATTCCATCATTCCAGTCTTCAAAAAATTCCAGCATTCCAGTCTGCTGAAAATTTCAACATTCCATTATTCATGTTTCCATGAATTGCAGGCTTGAGTAAATAATGAAAACTGACATTTTTGTTCTATTTTAGTGCATGTTGTGACTACGTTGCTTGTGATGATGATTTTTTTTTCCCCTTCTTCCACTCCCCCCCCTTCCCCCCCCCCTGATTCATACTTCTTTCCTTCTGCCCATTCTTAATTTTTCCTTCATTTGTTTCTTCCATGCTTCCTTCATTTTTTTTTCCTTCCTTTGTACCTACCTTCCCTCCTTCTGTCTTTTTTTATTTCTTTCCATTCTCCCTCCCTCCCTTCTCTTCCTCATGGTTTATAACAAGGGATTTTTTTTTTTTTTTAAGTTAATGTATATTTTGGAAAAGCATGACTTGGAAGTTTGAGAGAATGAAGAGATGAAGCCCAGGAATAATTCCTCCTCCCCCTCCTCCTCCTCCTGCATTTTTATCATTCTTCCTTCTCTACTTACCTCCCACCCCCAATCCATAGTTTTCCATCAATTCTCATCCTGTATCCTTATTCTGTTTTCACTTTCCCGTCCTCTTGTGTTGAGCCCCGTGCTACCCCAGCTAAGCCCTGATGCATGTGTTGCTTGCCTCTGCTGGTACTAACTTGGGATGTGGTGTTTTCAGCATGTTGCTGCCGCACACGGTCACACCGCCCCTGCCCCCATGCCCGCTTCCTCGGTCCCCCCGGGTAACAAGGGGGGACTCACCCATTACTTCCATGGAACCGATGTCGGGGAGTACCAGACAACCGTGCCGTCCATACATCACCCACATCCTACCGGTGGCGGTAATGGCGGTGGCGGTGGTGGTGGGAACGGTGGCGGTGGCAGTGGTGGGGAGCGCTACCTCACCTCCCCACCACTCTCCACCCCTCCCTCCACCCACAACACCCCGCCCCCTGCCCACCAACACACACTACAGGTTAGCACCGCATTACACACACCCTTGTTAGTCAGGGATGTCTTTAAACTGTCACAGCTTTTTCCATAGAAGGTGGGAGGGATGCATGGGATAAAATTTTAGTTAGTAATATATCATCTCTAATGTTTGGGCTACACAGAACCTTGATATGTTAGAGATATGCAAGATAAAGCTCAACTTCATTTTTCCAGTGTTTCACACAAAACTCGTAAATCTCAACTTTATTTTTCTGATGCTTCACACAGAACCCTGAAAAGTTAAAAATTTAGTACACAGATAGAGCTTGAGTTATTGTTCCTAACATTTCGGGTGATAGAGAATCCCAGACTTTTAAAAATATGCGGATCCTTTCATCCATCATCCAGTCCTGTGTTGCCCCATGAGAAGCGTAGGAGCTTGGGGCAAGGCAAGTTGGTCCTGACACTTAAGATGAGAGTGACCAGCCTCACTCATCCCTGAGTGGCATTTTGTGAGCATTAAACCCCAACCACCCCATGGATATAAACCTGCACAGGCTTAATTCGATTGGAGCACCTTAAATACTGACTGAGCCACCAGGTGGCACAATTTGGTTCTGTGGTTACCACCCAGCATAGGAAATGGTATCCTGGTGTACAGGAGACCATTTGGCTTGTTACTTATTGTAGAGTCACCTGTAGACAGAAGGAAGAGGAAAGAACGGCAGAAAAGATTTCTGGAAGAGGAAGGAAGGACGGGAAAAATGAAGGAAGAGGAAAGAGTAGTCACCTGAGAGCAGCACTACATCGAGTGAGTGTATGTTGAGCGCCCCCACCAACCACTAGATATGCAGATAGAGCTTGATTTCTTTCTCAAATGTTCCAGGCTTTGCAGATTCCCAAAATATAAAAGAAAATAGAAGAAATTGAGCTCTGTCCTGTGTCTCCCTCCCACCAAAATCGTCCTCTTGGCACAGTGGATCAGTTACATATTTCTGTAACAGCTGGTAAAGTAAAGTGGGGAAAACTAGGAAATTGGATTTCTGGCTATCAGCTGAGCTGTAATTGGCCACTTGTGAGTTTGGGCTACAAGGAAGCTGAAGATATTAACACTGATAATTTTTGTAATGCTGTATAAGCACAAACAACATTTAAAGGAGAAAAATATTCTTTGAACATAGCTTTGACATAACATTTAGGTACTCACTAAACAGTTTCATACTTTTTTGATGTAAGTAAGGAAAATAATAAGCACTCCCTCAAACGTGTGAAAAGATGAACAATCTCTGATATTCTACTTTCCTTATGTACAGTTAGGTCAGCATAACATTGTTCAACAACTACTCGATATTGTATAAAATATGTTCTTACATGATGATTTTCTATGTTAAATGCAATTTGTGCTAACACTGTGATAATTATTGTTGTCAATATTTTCAATACTTTTGTAGCCCAGAACTCGCAAGTTGCAAGTTTTTAGTACTCTAATTTAATGTGGAATTAATTTGGGGGGGAGGGGGGGGAAGGAAGGTCAGAACTGGCCACTTATGATGAGGATGTGTGTTTGTTACACTCATTTGTACACTTCACTCTGGTGCGTGGTAGTCGAGTAGTTTAAGTGCTGTGGTAGGAGTGATGGCCTAGTAGTGACAGCCTAGGAGTGATGGCCATTGGAATGACTGCCTCACTTACACACTTCATATGTACAATTGTGAGCAAAAGTTCGCCTTCACATCACTTGCTGGCTGTGGTAATAGAAGGTGTTACTTGAACTAATTTTACCTGTTTGTCCATCTGTTCCTGGATGCTTTAATCCCATAAGGGGTGGCCAAAGCCAAATTATCCCCACTTTGCTCTCATCATTTGGCTACCCCCCCCCCCCCCCTCCCTCTCCCTCTCTCTCTCTCTCTCTCTCTCTCTCTCATCCTTGGTCTCCCTCCTCCTCTTCACCCCCTTTACCTCACACGTAGAATATCCCGGTCAGAGTCTTATTCTCCCTCCTCTCTACATGGCCACTTCGTCTGTCTGTGTATGATAATAATACAAAGTATACAGCAAAAGAGTACAAGAAGGAAGAATACTCTTTGCAGTTTGGCAATAAATGAAAAATATGGAAGGCAAGGTGCAATGTTGACAGGGAACTTTTAGCTAAATTTTGTTCATAGGTGTACTTTTGGTTTGATGGTTTGAAGGTTTGAATGATGCTTGATTGGAGAGGTGGTTTTATTAATAATATAATACTGTAGTGATAAAATAATAATAATAATAATTATAATAATAATAATAATATGATAATAATAATCATATAAGAATAATAATCATAATCACCATCATCACCATCGGCATCCAGGCCTCTTTTCCCACCTAAGGATGGAGTGAGGTGGGGTCCAGGGAGCAAGAACAAAACTTGGTTCAGTATAAGAAAAAACTAACCTAAAGTCTGCCCAGGTGAAAGGGCCACTCACCTACCATTCAGGCCCCAGGAATCCTGACTCCACTTCACAGGCATATACATCCACCGTTACACACTTCATGCTAATACAGTACAAAAACTCTCAATTCTAAAATGCCTGGTTCCAAAGACTGTATGGAAAATGGAATATTTGGAAAGTAGAATCATAATATTAACTGCAAGAAAATTGTTTAAAAAGTACCCTACAGTACCATGACCAGTAAATGCAGTGAATTGTGTTAATTTGTTGATTTAGTTGATTTTAAAGATGATGGTTTTAAATATGATGATTTTGATAAGATTTTATTGATTTTGAGGACTGTGGTTGAGAATTTTAGGATTTTATGGAGTT
>JAGKTI010004475.1:33154-45668 GCA_018397915.1 Birgus latro
GGGTCTGGCACGTGTACTCCTGACTTCGCTGCCCGACCTGGTGGCGCAGCTACCACACTGGCGCCACGTGGACAGTCATCACCACATGTCTTGGCATCGCCACACCACGACCGATCCACAGACTCCCCACAAGTAAGATTGACAGTAGAACATTTCCCTACCACACCAGCCTGGAGTCAGTAATTACGGCAAAACAGAAATAATAACAATGAATATAAGAACAACAGTAATAATAATAAAAAAAAAAATAGCAGTTTAAAAAAAAATCGGTATGCCACAAACAGCAATACAAAGAATAAAAAAACAAGAATAGTAATAATAAAACAGTGAAAACATCAGTAAAAGAATAGTAATAATAAAACAGTGAAAACATCAGTGAAAACAACATACACCCTGAACAACAGTAAGAGGAGCTAACAGTAAGAACAACAGCAAAATAATAATACAGTTGTAAAAATAACAGCATGAAGAACCTTAACAAGAGCTGTGCCACTCTTGGTGTACTGGCCCAGGAGTATATGTTGTGCTGTACTTCATCCTTCCTGCAGTCAGCCCAGTTTTATGGCTGGAGCTGCATCATGACTCTAAAGGAGTGAAAAAATGCCCACACTTGCATGCGTGGCCAAGATCTTCAGTAATATAAATGTAATGGAAGGCCTTATTTAGTGACTAATTAGCCATCGCCATTAACCACTTCAGCATGATAGTTTTTATATTAGGCCATTCCTGATACCACCAGGTGATTAGATGTATAATGTGTGTGTGGCCCATTTCTTTGGTCTTGATGTTGGTTAGTTTTCCCTGCGCGGTTTCCCCTTTTCCTGGGTATTACACCAGGAAACCATTTACTACCCTGGGTGGTAACCATGTATCCAAACTGTGGTGCCAGGTGGTTTAGTGGGTAATTAAGGCACTCCAACCGGATTGAGCCTGTGTCAGTTCATATCCAAGGAGTGGTCTGGGTGCATTGCTTACGTAATGCCACTCAGGGATGAGTGAGGCTAGTCACACTCATCTTAAATGTCAGGATCAACTTGCCTAGCTCTGGGCTCCTATGCTTCTCATGGAGCAACACAGGTTTAAATGAGGGATGAGGGATATATATACAGTATATATTTTTTTTAGCAAGAAACCAAAAGTTAAAAGCCCATATAATTGTTCCCTGCAACAGAAAAAAAAAAAGTAAATAAGAGCCAGCATTGTTCATTTGGAGATATTTGGACACAGTGTGCTTAACCTGCCGTGTGCCACAGCCGTAATATTGCGGCCCGCCATGTGTGTACACAAATAGCCACAGCCGTAATATTGCAGCCTGCCATGTGTGTGCACAAATTGCCACAGCCTTAATATTGTGGCCTGCCATGTGTGTGCACAAATTGCTACAGCCATAATATTGCAGCCTGCCATATTTGTGTATTTGTGAACAAATTGCCACAGCCGTAATATTACAGCCTGCAGTTGAACAAAATCGCGAAAGTTCAAAATTTCAAATTTGGCGAGAGATTTTTGGTAGGCATAATCTGACACCTCTGTAGGGTTGGCTCTGTTGCTATGACTCACCCTCGCCTCCCCTTGGCCACACTGGTAGCTGCATCCTGTCTTAATTGTGATTGAGTGAGCATCATGTCACACAGAGTTCTTTCCCGGCATGAGATTGACAATCTCCTTGTGGTCCCTGTTGATGGTGAAAGTGCTTCACCAGTTGATGATGATGATGCTGATAAAGGCAATGTCCAACCGCAGTTAAAATCAAGCAGTGAGGAGGAAGTTCCATTGCCAAGGAAGGTGAAGTATGTGGCTTACCACATGGCTGCCTCTCACCCTGTACCGCCACCACCACTACAGTGTGCGACAAGAATTCGGAATATGTGCTTTGTGCGAGAAAAGACGCAAATGTAAAATATACATGTGTTTACATGTATAAAATACTAACTCCAAAATTACAAACATTTACATAATAGGTGCCACTCACTCACATGTCATAATGCATCCCTGCACATCATTATGCCTGGGGGCAGTTCCCACATCATCAGAGTACCTTCCAAGAGAGTCCCTGGGTCATTTGGGATAATTGACCGAGAAGAAAATGCCAATTTCCTACCTCACCTTACTGGTGTCACAGGTGGCTGATGAAGTCTACGGGTTTTAGACCAAACATATCAGCCGACAGCCGAGAACGAATCAACTTTTTAGGCTTCTGTGAATACTTTGATGGTTGTTTTCCATTTTTTCTCATCATTCCTAACCTTTGTTACAAAGGGGGGGGGAGGGCACCACGGCTCCATGAAGGTCCCAAGTTGGCTGGCACACGGCGGTTTAAAAGACTGGAATTCAAAAGCAGAAGGAAATACAGAGAGAGGAAGACGATTGAAAACATCTGAGGAGGAGTATGGTCACTTTTGTATTAGAGAGCTGGACAGAAGGGTGAGAGTTTGCTCTCTCGATCTTGCTTCACTAGATGGAGAAAAAAGAGGTTGCGATGAAGATTGATGTCATAACAAAAAATAACACAAAGACAACTCCTTGCCTTTCAGGTAGCGATGGTGTACACGCGTTACGACCGTTACTTCTACCCGGGGCGCGCTGGGACTCCCGGTGCACCAGGGACATCTGAACACGAGGCTCGCAGTCGCATTTCATCACCTTCGGCCACACCACACGTCTACCCCACCATGGCACCATCGGACCCACACCACACACTGCAGTTGTCATCACAAATACCGCAGCAGCTCCAACAACTTCTGCAGGTGTGTTATATGATCATCTGTGTTGGTATTGGAACCATATAACTAAGTTCATGCCTTGTGATTGAGTGGGTTTCAAGGCACTGCAGATACCATAGCAGTTTCAACATCTTCAACAGGTGTATTATAGTATCATCATTAATATTATTCAAACCATACAAGCAAACAGTATCCAAATGACACCTGGTGGTCTAGCGGGTTAAGGCACTCTTGCAGAATTTTGGCCTGTAAGGGTTTACATCAGAGAGATGATCTGAGTTTATTGCTTGCCATTCAAAAGCAAGTGACCATACTCTTTTTACACTAACTTGGCCCGAAATTGTCACCCCTCCACCCTGAAATCCAAACTGTAGCAATAGACTAATACTTGAATGTGGTGGTAGTAAGAAAGTGCTATATGGAAAGGATGTAGAGCCATAGCAATGAAGGATATTTATAGTAGCAAAGGAAATGAGACCTGAGAGCTACATAGCTTCTATTCCCTTTGTTTCTTGGGGCGTATTGGAGGATTGAATAAATAAAACCCATTGTCTTACACTTCTTGTGACATGTGTCTTGGGTTGGACTATGGCTTCTCTGTTGTTCCATTTGTTTGGCCTGTCCTGACCCACCAGTATCACCACATCTTTGTTCCAGGATGTGTTCTCTGCCTTATTATTTGTTTCTTCCCCATTATTAAGTGGGTAGAAGTGACAATGGAGATGATGATTGTGGTAGTGGTTATAATGATGATGATGGTGGTGGTTGTGGTAGTGGTGGTAATAGTGATGATGACCATATTCCAAGCCATGCAGCAGGCATGCAGTGTAACCATTAACATACATGTGTATTCCAGGGTTCAGATGTGCCGTGGGTGGGTCTGTTGGGACTGAAACAAGACCATGCGGCAGTTCAGATGTTCTACGTGTCCGGGAGCAGCGACGTGGCAAGGGGAGCACTGAGACTGAATCCCGATGGTACAACGTCCACCATAAGGATTGGGCAGCGCATGAGGCTTGAACAGACGCAGCTGGAGGGTGTGGCAAGGAAAATACAGGTGCGAGCATGTGTGCATGCAAGCGAGAGAGAGAGGGAGAGAAATACATCTGGGGGGAAGAGGACATGGCAAGAAAGAGTGATTAAGTGAGAGTAAGCCAGAAGGGTAGAAACGGTTAGCTTCCATTGATAGATAGAGCAGACATGGGAAGTTGAGTGGTGGAGAGAGAGAGAGAGTTTGCTTGTGTTAGTTCAGTTGATAGACAGCCAATCCAGATAACTCTTACCTTTGTTTTTACAGATGGAGGCAGAACACTGCATGCTCCTGGCTCTCCCTCATGGGCGAGACTCATACGATTTCATTCAGCAACAAAACAGCCTCCGCAATGGCATCATTAACTACCTGGTGGTCAAACAAGCTGCTGGGATTGTTAATGTGTCTGCTCCTGGTACTCAGCAGGTCAGTGCAGTTGTTCTGATGTAGCTACAATTTTTGGTGTATGAGGTGGTTAGGTTTCATGGGTTTGGATGGTGTGTGAAGGGGAGTGTTGCTTGGGTTTGGATGGTGTGTGAAGGGGAGTGTTGCTTATTCATTTTGGAGAGACTGGTTAGTTTTTCCTCTTGTTATTGTTGTTATTTTTTTCTTCGTCGACCACCCTATCCTAGGGTGGTAAAAGAGGTAAAGATGATGATCATCATCATGAAAGTGGATACTGACTTGCCACTGAATGACAGGCCAGATCAGTGATGATGATCATTACAGCGATGATGATGATAATGGTGACAATGACAGGGATGATGCTAATGATGATGGTGATGAATATCGATAAAGATGACTGATGATGATGTTGAGGTTTATAATATTGATGATTATTTTGAATATTGATGATGATGATGCATATAATAACAATGATCATGTATTTAATCCTGTAATCCTCACTAAGTGTTTCATTAACAGCCAGCGTACGTGGTGCACATCTTCCCACCCTGTGACTTTGCCAATGAAAACCTCGCCAGAATCTCCCCTGATCTGCTACATCGTGTGGCTGAGGTTTCCTACCTCCTCGTTGTCATCGCCACCTGCTAAGATAAACATTTCCATCATTAAACCAGCCGTGGAAGATCATACAGCTTTATGTTGTCCCCCCCCCCCAGAATTGTCATCAATACTTGCTGAGATAAATATTTCAGTCACCAAAGCAGCTTTGGAAAATCATACTTGTTAGTGTCATTGCCTCCCACCTTCGCTTGGTCATTGCTGCTGTACCTGCTAAAACATTTCTATTGCCAAACCAGCCCTAGAAGATCATACTGCTTTGCTGGGATAAATGGTTCTAGCTCCAAATCAGCCCTGGAAAATCATACTGCTTTGTAATCCCCTTGCAAGGTTGGAATTATTCATGCCACTTAATGATTCAATAATGGCACCTTAATACTACCACTTACTGAGTTTAGTAATAATAATTATAATAATAATCGTAATCTTTACAACCCCGTCGCATCTTTAAGAGGGAAAAAAAGAAATATGGTGATGGTGGTGTCTGATGCTGATGAATGATTGTAATAGTACTTTAAATCTCTCCCTGATGCAAGAATGGCAAATCCTTAAGCTCTTGACTGATTTAAAAAAAAAAAAAAAGTTTGTCAATCTAGAAAGAAATACTTGAGCTGTCCCAACCATGAGTGTGTTATGAAACTGTCAGAGCTTGGTAACTGAATCATAAAATTTTGAAATATAAATATGTATGGCTGTTTTTACTGGCTCTCTTGTCGATGTCTTTTGCTTCAGTGTTTTCGTGATTTTTGGATCCTACCCAGCCATTGAATTATCAGGAAATTGGGTAAGGATGATGATGGTGATGATGAAGTTACTGATTTATATTTTGCAGATTTAATATGTTCATAGTGTTTGATAGCAACTTGTAATTTAAGTTTATGATTTCGTAAAGAAAAATTTGTTTATTGTTTCTCTTTTTATTTCCAAGTTATTATCTCTCCCAACCCATGGATGTTTTGGATAAGTGGGTTAGAATATTGAATGTTTGCAAATAGTTTCATTGTTTTGAAATGTATGGTAAACCTGCCACTACTGTTAAGTTATTTTTGAAAAGAGGTGGAAAATAAATATCATAGGAAGGTGATATATTAGAATTTCCTGTTGCTTACAGAAAATGTGTAGTTTAATTACATGGCAGTGTGGAGGAGAAATAAGCTGAAAATGATGAATAATAAACTAAAGTGAGTATACGACATGAATTGACCACATATACATTATATGACCCTATCTCAAACCTGACAATGATGAAAACCATGAATTTTGATACTGTGGGAAAAATTAAAAGCTGAAGGTGGAAAATTTAACTGTACATATAAATTAGGAACAATAACATGTCATACCCATGATTTAACCAGTAAAGGAGAATGTAATGAATTGCTTTTGATAAAGTTTGTGAAGTTGAAATGTGTAATGTTGAACAAGTTTAGCAACGAACGTGAATTAAAAACGAGTGATTTTATAAATGAGACAAGATCCCCAGTCTCATCAAACCAGCCAAGATTTGTATCACAGTTAATGGGGATCTCAACAAGTCTTAAACATGTGCTGTTGAAGGTTTAACAGTGCACATAGATAGATAATTGTGACTTTAACCAGTGACTTTACCTTAAGTTGAACCTAACGGTGACCAGAATTGCCTACTAAGACTCATCATGGTGTTGATAAAGTACCCTTCTCTCCAGATGACTTGGATATATATAAATATATATATATAAATATAAATACATCTAAATAAATTATGTTAAAAACATTGATGCCTTACTTAAGGTGATTTTTTTATATATATATGTATAAAATTTTAAAGCATTTATAAAAGGTGTAAGAGACAGTAGCGTGAAGTGTCAGTGTTGTGTTACACTGTTTGGTGGCAGCGTCAGCGTCAGATGTTCCTGGGGTCTTATTCTCGTTGGTTAAGGAGGCTCTCTACCACCTATTCCATTGCAATTTATTTTGCATTTTAGACCCTAATATTTGCTTGTTTATTATGTATGTTAGTGTAATATTGATGTAGATTGCATAGATAATATACAAGATAATATTAACAAGCAGTGTGCAGAAATAAACCAGTAAAGAAAAGGTATTAGAAAGCCTTCTTAGCTTCTGATAATACCGGCCCCAATCCAGCGGCATCGTGCCACCGGGCGGGGCAGCCGTGCCGCCGCGGACACTGACCTGTGCCACCCAGGATGTACCAAATAAATAATAACATGACATTACAAAGACTGATGAGTGAGTGTTGTGTACATTAAGCAAAACCACAAGTTTTGTGGCTTAACAGCCCTGGGCCCAATGGTGCCCCTAAGCCGCCTCTGGTGTTAGATATACAGTACTGTATAGATTGTAAATAATATGATTGTAGAGTAATTCTTTTTTACTATTCATTTTGGTGGGATTGTACTTAAAAGAGAAGCTGCCACATCCACCAATATGATCACAAATGCGCACACACATTGACCTGGTGTGGTCAGTGTGTGCACGCATTTGGTGTTATTCATGCGTGCACACAGCGCTCAGGGTGGCTGTGTGCAACATGTTGTTATTGTGTGTACAGATCTATGCATGGAGACACCCTGACTTATTTATTACCAGTCATCTTGTTCATAATCATTCACACATCTCATGCATACTCCCCCTCATAAAAGAAACTCTGCTTCCTTCCCTACACACGCAGCCACACACCTTGTATTGTGTATTGCGTATAAAAGCACATTCTCTTGTAGCCTGCGCTTGGTCCTGTCGAAAGCACACCTCAGGAACCTTCACCTACACCCAGAAACTGCATCCTGTGTTGTGTGTGTTGGAGACCCATTGTGAACAGATATGGGACAACCTCAACCATGTTGTTGCATTGATCACCCTTCAAGCTATTTGTAAACACTTAACCCCCTTCAGCAAGAGGGTGTCTTTTAAATTTTATTTTTGCTTCCTCTTGATTGTTATTTAGCTTTGGAGAAACCTTCCATAATGGAGGAGTTTCAAGGAAGTTGTTTTTTACCCCTGCACGGTGGAAAGTTTGCCCGAAGTTAAGTAGAATCATTGTGAGTTAGCAAGATTAAAATAATAGACCTTCAAGTGCTTTGTATGGCTAGGTCAGAGCACAGGGAAGTCTTGGTAATACTTATAACTGATATGACTAGATTTAAGTACACAGATTTCCTACCTGGCATCAGCCAGTCATACCTGTTGAAGGATTTGTTTTCAGTAGATCAGTGACAAATGCACCAAAATTACAGAAGAAATCCCATCCCTGTGTACCATAAGGTCTCCAGTGTGTGTCTGCCTTGTGCTCCTCTGTAAATTATGCTGTGACCAAGGACTTTTTTTTTTTTTTTTTTCCAGGTGGTACATTTGAGGACAATAACTCCTTGCACGTCTGGAGTTCTAAACACTAAAGCAGGATTCTGATGCATTTGATTGTTTTTTATTTAGTTTGCCAAGATCCCTTAACCCTTTGAACCCAGGGATGGTCACTTTAATTCTTGCTACTATCTCTTTTACTCTGGGTAGGAGAGGTATCTGAACTTGAGGAATCAGACTGCTTTCATAAATTCCTTTGGTACAGAAGATCTCCCTTTAATTGAGTAAAATTATCAGTTTGGTAGCCAGAATGATTGAGAAAATACATTGTGGGAGTGAAGGGGTTTAGTTTCTGGGTCATGTTTCTGCAAAGCTCTGAGACAGTGTAGAGGAGTTATTGACTTGGGGAGTTGTATTGTTGGGGGGGGTTGGGAAGCCTAAACGCAGTCTTTACCCATTCATTTATGCATACGTCACATTATTATTCTTGTTAGTGGCAAATTGCACATAAGGGGATAATAATGTGTCAGAGGCTAGTTAAATCACGAAGGAAGACATGCTAGGAAGCCTCCCAACCCCGCAACAATGCCAGCCTGAGAATGTACGTTTTGATTCTCGGTAGCTTTCAACCCCTTCCGCTTACTAGACAACACCTCTCCTTCAAACCACACAGGCTGTCTTCACTTTACGTTGTTATGTTATGGGAACATTTATTTTTGCCTAAAGTTGGCTCCCGATTCGCGACAAAGTTGGTTTAGAATCGGAGATAAACAAATTTTAGTTATTATAAATCTTTGAGAATTTTTATTTCTTATGAGATTATGTTTGTGTAAATCTTGACTGATGTGGTGGAAGAGTATATAATCTCTCTCTCTCTCTCTCTCTCTCTCTCTCTCTCTCTCTCTCTCTCTTTCCAATTGTTATTTTTGAAGTGAGGATTGCCTGTGACACTTTCTTGCCTCCCTGTCAGATAACTTTTTAAGGTGTCTAAGATTCTCATATAGTAAGACTTGCGTGTGGCGGAGAAGTCTTTTGCCACACTGCCCCCGTTAGGTTTTTTGGAAGTGTAAATCGATTTTGGTCTAGTTAAAGAAGGAAAAGAAAAAAATTGCTTTGTTTCTGCACCACTTTTGTTTCCCAGCAGAAGTCACTGTTGTATGTTTGCTCAAGGAGTTAGCGGAATTCTATTTTCACTTTATTAATATTATGTATAATGTGGCAAATATATTTTTTAATGTACAGATTGAGAATGTGAAAGTGTTTTAAGTGTAAGTGTATTTGTTAAGTGTTGCATACGAGATATTGGAGTGTCTGAGGCGTTTGTATATAGGGTCTAAATAAACTTTTAGGCTGTGATCCTCAGTTGTTTAGAAAGCTTCTTTGGTCAGAAAATTTATTGAAAAGTCCAGTGACCTATTTAAATTATTTCAAAACCCAATAAAGATCACAATGATATACTCGGTTGGTTTTAATATCCTTTTATCAAAACTGTATTGCTCTGTTAAGTCTCTTGTTAATATCATTATTTATATGGATATTAGCTTGTCCTCATTGGCTCGTCTGGATTTCTTTCTTCACTGGATTACAAGGCAAAAGGGATAACAAGTGGCAGACAATTAGGGGAGTGAATAGAAATATGATGAAAAAGAGACTGAGTACATTATGCTGTAGTCTTTAACTGATATGGCGGGGGTCTTAATAATGTTCTGTAATACTGTAATTATTCGCTTCTCAAAAAAATAATGCAGCAGGATCCAAGCAGATACTCTAAGGGGGAAAGAAACCCTCTCACACTTTGTGGAGAGACTGATTCATATTAAAAAACAAGGCTGAGCCCCCTAGGAGCTTAATGTTCACTTGGGGAGATGGAAAGCATATGAAAAACAAATTGGAAAAGATTCATTAGTAATAAGGGGGATCAGTGTCAGTGCACTTGATGTGTTGAGGAACAAAGGGAGTTTAAAGGGAAGTAAATTAATGCAAGTCAGGAGTATGATTTGAGAGGAATATTATTCAGTACTGGTGGAAGGGGGAAACCAAGGAGATTGAGTGCAGAGTAGTGGGTGAGATCACATCAGTGTTCACCCCCTGACTAAAAGTTATGTATGTGAAGAGTGAAAGAGGTGGGCATCAGGTAGGCCTACATAATCAACACGAGGAGAGAAGTTTGGAGGCTGGGACCACGACAAAGAAGGGATGCTGCCAAGGATGATGACATTAGTCCGGTAACCTTACGAGGGACATATTGCTACTAAAATCAGAGACTTGTGGTCGAGGGTCTGCTGCATGGGCATCCCCCAGTCTAATTTCAGCATAGCGGTTTGGGGTTGGGGGGATGACATGGCCAAGAAGTGGGAGAGACAATCATTTTCACTGACTTTTATACCTGCAGCTCCTATTGCCACCTGTACATATAACAATCCATTCGAATTTTGGGATAGCGGAGGCTTCGCTTAGTAGGTCACAGTATCATATGGCTTTGTGCTTTCCTGCATAACCGTAAAAATACAGGTATTGAGAATGATGAAAACTTTGATATAGTATTACTGGATAAAGAAAAAAAATAATAATAAACTCGAAATATCAATGGGCTCGTTGTCGGCGACCGCCATAGAAGATCGGGGGTAGCGTTGTAAGGTTTCATTCCAACTACTTTCTCTCAGAACCGAAGAGATACACTATTGCTGATGCTGAGACACAACCCATCTATTCCAGACGTTCTGTGAAGTCAGCGGGAGGCTTCAGAGTTTTGTGTTAACAGCACAGCCAGAGAGGGAAGGATGTGGTTTCAATAACCTTTGCTCCATAATTGACCAGGTGGGTGATTGCTCACGTTATTTGCAGTAATGGTAGTGAATTAAGATTGCATGTTTGATCGGGTACTTTTATATTAATATCTTTGGTTCTGTGTCACGTTATTGGGGAGTTGATCAAGTCGGTAAAGAACTGTTAACTCGTAAGGCCATGAAGTCTTTGCAGCATTGTTAGTGTTTTTATCGATATCATATAAGACCTTTCCTTAACTTTGGACGAACATGGGTATTTTATTTTTATTTTTTTTATGTGCTGTCATAAAGAACAGGTTGAAAAGGCCCTCAGTTTGTTATCTCTGGGAGTGAAATGTCTGATTCCTGAAGCTACATTTCCCATACCAAGGCATTCAAAAGACATGGATAGTGAAGATGGCTTGGCAGAAAAGAAAAATCATGTATGAAAAACTTTAGCTGTAGGTGCTTATAGTCCATGGATTCCCCTCTCGTCAGCCCATTTATATAATATTGGTACGTAGTGTTATATATGATGGTCTTCAGGGATTTAAAGATGAGCCGAGCCCCTGCTTGAGGAATTAATCCCATATGGTGCACTAACTATCCTCCTTGAAGGCTCTTTTTAGTACATATTTAATCCTTATTGAGCCCATTTCATTCCTTTCTATTAACCTAAAAATTATGCCTGTGTGTGTGTGGTACTTACCATAACAGTATGTATGGATTTAGTGGGTCTAAACTGTCGTAAAAGGGAAAATTTGGGTTTGCAGTTTAGGGTGCCCGGTGCCAAGATAAATCCCATAGGTTCTGTGTATTTGTTATCACACAATTCTGTTATCGTGCACCGTGTTCGGTACGAATTATGCATGATAACCAAGGGATCGAGTACTCATGTATTCAGTATAGGAAGGACTTACTGAAGGTAGTGTATGTACCCCGTCCAGACTGAAAAATCTGAGCGAGGGGATAAGAATCTTTGCCGGGGGTAAAGATGCAGTAACCTGGAAGGAACAGAAAGTTAGGGTTATTGTCTGTTGAAGCAGGTAGTTTTTATCTTACCCCTATTTCATCCATAGAATACGGTTCAGCAGTCCATGTAACAACCAGGTCCCCATTGGTACCGCTGGGTGAACATAGACAAAGAGAGAAACATACACCATCCAACAATCTGATCATCCTAAAAAATAAACCCAGGTTCTTCCAGTTGCTAGCCAGACTTGCTAATCAGAGACTGACGCCAGAAGCCAGAAGCGGATGTTTAAATAAATAAAAAGCTTGTGAGGTGGCATTTTAAAATATTTTATTAGGTAACAATACGCGCTTGTCAAAGGTTCATTAATACTCGGGCGACCGTGACTAATGTATAGAGTTGGCTTGCAGTCCTAACGGACCCAGCAGGTTCAAATCTTCGCTGGGGCGGGGAAAAATTTGAGAATTTGAATTTCGCTAAATTAAGCTTTACTGATCTACCAGAAGACCCGCCGACTTGTCGTAAAATTACCCCCTCTAATACCAATTCACCAGTCCTGTATGAGACAACCCTAGCCTGTATTCAATATGGACGGCGGGTGTCAGCGCCGAAGTGGTGACATGCAGAGGTGTATGGTATGTAGGAGGACTGCTGTTCCTTGATAGCAGGCTATGAAACCTATGCCCAGAGTCGGACACACACA
>JAGKTI010004476.1:0-17479 GCA_018397915.1 Birgus latro
GGGCATGGAAGCATACATTCCTTTTTCATATCCTCTGACTAATGCAAGAAAGCCTTGGTTTAATCACGCTTGTTCTAATGCTGTCCGCAACAGAGAGAGGGCCTTTAAAAGGTACCGGAGCCAACCCACCCCTGAATCACATCTTTTTTATATTTCTGCCCGGAATCGTGCTAAGTCTGTTCTTCGCTCTGCTTAAAATAATTTCATCCGTGCTAAATGTTCCCAACTCTCCAACTCGAAATCTTCTCGCTCCTTTTGGCATCTTGCCAAAAACCCTTCTAACAACTTTACCTCATCGTCCTTCCCTCCTCTTTTCTACTCTGATGGTTCTGTAGCTATTTCTTCTACTGATAAAGCAGATTTCTTCGCTCAGACTTTCTCCTCCAATTCTACCTTAGACGATTCCGGTGCTGTTCCTCCATCACTTCCCCCCTCTGACTTGCTCATGACTGGCATTAAAATTTCTTCAGCTGATGTATTTTCTGCCATCACTGGCCTCAATATTAACAAGGCATATGGGCCTGATGGAGTCCCTTCTGTTGTCCTCAAAAACTGTGTTTCTGTGCTTACAGCCTGCCTAGGTAAACTCTTTCGCCTTTGTCTCTCAACTTATACCTTTCCTTCTTGCTGGAAGTTTGCTCTCATTCAGCCAGTCCCAAAGAAGGGTGACCATTCCCAACCCTCCAACTATCGTCCAATTGCTTTAACATCCTGTGTATCAAAAGTTTTCGAATCAGTTCTTAACAGAAAAATTTTAAAGCACCTTTCCAGTCACAACCTTCTTTCTGATCGTCAGTATGGGTTCCGTCAGGGACGTTCCACTGGCGACCTTCTCACCTACCTTTCAGACTCCTGGTCATCCTCCTTTCGGGACTTTGGCGAAAGCTTTGCCATTGCACTTGACATCTCAAAGGCTTTCGATCGAGTCTGGCATAAATCTTTGATTTCCAAACTGCCCTCTTACGGTTTCTATCCTTCTATCTGTACCTTCATCTCTAGCTTCCTTTCTGGTCGTTCTATAGCTGCTGTTGTAGACGGCCATCGTTCTTCTCCTAGACCTATCAACAGTGGTGTTCCTCAGGGCTCTGTCCTATCACCAACTCTCTTTCTTTTATTCATCAATGACCTTCTAAGCTGTACATCTAACCCTATCCACTCATATGCTGATGATTCCATCCTTCACCTTTCCATTCGATTTCCGCAACGTCCATCTCAGCAGTTACTTCAGCAAACAAGGGATGGCACACCTAATGTCTGACTTGGCTCATATCTCTGATTGGGGTAAAAATAATCTTGTTATTTTTAATGCATCAGAAACTCAGTTCTTACACTTATCAACCCGACAAAATCTTCCTCAGGATTACCCACTAATGTTTAATAATGAACAGTTATGTCCTGCATCATCCTTGAACATGCTTGGGGTTTCATTCTCTCGGGATTTGTCTTGGAAAGAACATATTACATCTCTTGTGAAATCTGCTTCCAAGAGATTAGGTGTGCTGGGCAGACTCCGAACTTTCTTTACCCCTGCACAGATGTTGACCTTGTACACGGGTTTTATTCGCCCGTGTATGGAGTACAACTCTCATGTGTGGGGAGGCTCCACACATGCAGTTCTTCTCAATAGGGTGGAGTCAAAGGCTTTTCGTCTCATTAACTCTCCTCCTGTTACTGATTCCCTTCAACCTTTGTGTCTTCGCCTCACTGTTGCATCTTTATCTCTCTTCTATCGCTACTTCAATGGTCACTGTTCCTCTGAACTGTCTGCTTGCATCCCTCCACCTCTACGACGGGCACGTAGTACCCGTCTAGCAACAAACTCTCATCCCTTTTCTGTCCAACTCTCTAATGCAAGAGTTAACCGTTACTTCCAGTCCTTCATTTATGCAACTGGTCAACTCTGGAACTGTCTCCTTCTGTCTGTATTCCCTGCTTCCTATGATCTTCAATCTTTCAAACGCAGTGTGTCCAGGCATCTCGAAATGAATGGATCTTGAATTTGGCTCTCTTTTGTATTGTTTTTACTTTTTCTTGGAAGGAACATTATGCGGGCCTGTGGCCTTTGGTTCCTTCTTCCTTGCATAAAAAAAAAAAAAACATTCTCTTTCCGAAAAGTTTCAGGTTCTTCAATTATTTTAGGTCTTCATCCTCTTCACTCCTATATGTAAGAATCAACTTTCCTTAAAGTGCACATTCAGGACCTTGTCCCCTCATGCTTGCTTTCCAATTTTCACGGCTCACCGTTTTTCCCACTTTCATTCTGTATTTCTCTTTTTCTATTTCTCCAGCCTTCCACGTGTTTACAGTGTTCCCCTTTACCACCTTCGCTATAGTTACATTGCATCCTTCCCACACAGCCTTATTATTATTATTTTTTTTTTTTACGTATTTTAGAGCCTGAATATTTTTGCCTCCTTATGGTTTCCTTCACTCTCATTCTGTACCTACTTCATCTGCTGTCATTCGCTTTCCTTCATAACTCTACGTTTCTCTCCTACTAGCGTCTGTCTGTTTCCTCCAGCTGTATGCTTGTTTTTTTTTCCAAATTTGTTAAATTATTTCTTCTTTCTCCTTCATTTTCCTTCTACTTCAATTTTCCTCCTTTTCTGTCCATTTTGTCTTAATTCTCCTCATCCTTCCTTCTTCGTCTAAGCGTGTTCCATCATTTATTTTTACTTCTGCGTTATTGAAATGGGACGCCCTCACCTGGAGGCATCGATAAAACTCTGCAGCTCAGTTATACAAACGTCAGTCAACGCCCTTCCTATCCCCCTACAAGGTAAATGATGGACTGCAGGGGAAGAAATGCTTCAACCTCCAGTCCACTGGGTTCACATTCAGATGGATCTGGGGCAACTACAGCAGCAGGAACAACATTTACTGGAGCCTTGCCACTAAATTATTTAGGTTGAGGCTTCTCGTTCCCTCTCGTTTTTTTTTTCTCTGCTCCCCTCTTGTTCTGTGTCTTCTCAAAAGAAACTATGTAGACCTTTAACCTTCAGTTCTACATTTCACATCCACGACTTCATCTGTCGTTTCCATTGATCTTCCCTTCCTCCCTCACCATCAACAGTTTCTGCTAGCCTAACCCTCCACCTCCAAGCATAATACTCCCCCACACTCATCTCTGTTTTCTCCCTTTTCATCCACAAATGCAACCAATCTACCTTCTCACTCCAACAATGATTATTCTCGTTGCCTCGCATCCCTTCTATTCCAACCAACCTGCACCCCCACAAAGACAAAATGCTCGTCCATGTGATGTTCATAACGTTCTAGTCCCCCAAACACCGACCTGCATAATTGTCAAGGAAACTAGATAATTTATGGAGGGACCAGCGTGATACGTTATGCCTAGTTTTCTCTTCATAATTCCCTGTCAATGATATGCATAAACTTTTCGTGTTTCACTGAATATAACCAGTCATGTGAGTCATCGTTTCCCTTCACTCTGCGCCAGCCAGGTAAATAATTATACCAGCATGCGATCTACATATAATTGAAGTGCCAGGGTCACATACACCATTGTCTCCTCCATCTCTTATTACGTCACCCTTTTTTGCAAGTTTTATTCAAGGTTATACTGTGTGCCCTTTAAACTATGACACGAAAACGCCGTATTCATCTGAATGTTATACACGATTAACTGATCTGGAGGACATTTGTCAAAGTACGACTGTGATTCCGTCTGTGTACATAATGTATGTTATAATTTGCGTCATTCATTTACGTTCCTAAGCACTTGAACGACCGAGTCATTACCCTGGAATATACCGCTAGGATCAGGAAGAGCAAAGTAATAAGAAGATAGGGAAGGTTGGTGCCTACTGGAATGTAGTCAGGAAAATATTTATAGACATTTTTCTGATCATTACATTATTTTCTTTAACAATGGACGAACAATTTTAAGAAACGATCTCCAATTAAAAATTTTCATTACAGCCTTGAATGATGGCTGGTTGGATGAATATTCATTGGCTGTACCACGCTGCAGCTATAAAATGGCTGATCCAAGATACCAATGAATCGTCCAATATTTCTCGCTTCTGGCACTCTGAATTATGAATAATATTGTAAGCATCTTTTTTTTTTCTATGGACTGTGACTTTTTATTTAATTGAAACACTAAATTCACCCCACCCAAAATTGGTATTAATCATGCATACTAATGATTTTCCACATATACAAATTTTTCAACAGATTTGAGATCAAAATACTACTCGCGCTAAACAGTTACCTTGAACAATATGGTACAATACTTCTATTGCCTTAAAAATTGTTAATCATTTTTTTTAGTGATATTTGCTGAGTATTGTCATAGACACAGTACATGAACACTGATTACCACGAAAGTTTCTTTATTACAGGTCATGTTTTGTATGCTATAAACTGTGACGGTTCCTGAGAAATCGGTTAAAGTAATATGGGGAAACATAGAAATAGTATTCTGCCTATTCTGGCCATAATTTTGATGTATAGGCATTTAAAATTTAGTTGTACAACCCACATCATCGTAGTTTTCAAGCAGTGGTGACCTTGAAATTCTGAAAAAAATGAAAGAAATCCATTCGGGAACCAAATGCTTATCGCCTGCCATAATATGCTGTTGGCCAATTTACGAGCTACTTACAGACCAAATATGAAGAAAATTTGCAAAACTTCACGGATTCCAGTCCAAAAGCAAATCCATATTGAAAAAGCTAGTTGACCTTTGGCAGCCATTTTGGTGACCTTGACCCATAGTGCCCATTTTCGATCTCTTCCAACATTTTTGCCATATCTTGCTACCCTGAAGGTTTCATGTTGATAGCTCAAGCCGTTCATGAGATTTAATGGTAACAGAAACACAGACAATGGTAACAGATAAACACACACACCGACAGACACACAGACACGGGCAAAAACGTTATCACTCCGCCTTGCTAAGGGCGAGCTATAACTACGCAATCAAATTCAGAAAAAAAACAGTGATGCCTGACTGAGGATATAACTAAGTCACCACACCTTCGAAATTTGAGGCATAAGCTTATGGCCACACAGGGAGCAGCAAGCAGGTGCGTGAAGGTGGGGGCATGGGCGGATTAGAGAAAGTAAATACGGTACTTGGTTACTTTCCCGTACAGTTCTTTTCAAGTGCAGTGTAAAAAAAAAATATATATATAAATAAATGCTTTGTCACTGTACTTAATGTGAGATGCATCTCGTAGACACCCTGTGAGTGAAACATTCGCAGAACTGCTTAATACCCATTATATAGCGATAACATTTAAACGTCAGCTCTTCACACGTGGACATTCTCTAGCCTGTACTTTCGCCAACCTCTGGCCGCTCCTAAGTTGGTCACTTCTGTGGGATACAATGTTGCAAAGCCTTTCAGCTGCACAATTCCCCTACAGCCCACTGCCAATATATCCCCAACCTAACTGCTTCCATGGAGGGAGTTTCGACTCCTCCATAAAGGAGATCATGTAGTAAAGACAAAAAATTATCGGATAAGATCGCGAACAAGGTAAATGAAGTATAAGAGAGAAAAAAAAAGTAAAATGAGACTAGCTGCATGACATCTGAATCTGTCAGAGCTCCTGAATGCCTCAAACTGCTGGACGTTTCCACCAGCCTTCGCATTTTGAATAATATCACTGGCAGGAAAAATGTAAGAGTATCTTTGTTTTTCCGGTCTATTTAGGATGTTATCCTGTAAAATCCAGGCTAGATTCAGGTGGACACCAGTTATTTTCCTAAGGACATCCTTGCTGCTGGGGAAATTGAAGCAACACCCCACATAGTGGCAACACTGTTTGCCTCCCACTGGCCTGCCCTCTACTTGGCACCTCCGAGGAGCCCCTAACAACCCAACTACTCACACATTCTTCAACATTAATTAAAGACTGCGATGGCGGTGGTCTGATCTTATACTGTGGTGGGTGAGTGAGTTATGCGGGATGCTCCGGAGAACAGACTGTAGGATGTAACTCTGTAGATATCATATAGGCATTAGGACATATCTCATAATCACAATGTAATGGATGTAGTGTCTGAGAGAGACGTACACAGTCTCTCACTAGGAATGTCAATTCTCATAATGTCTATACACAATATTGTTGTCCCAGACCATCAAGAAGCCTTAACATCCTCGTAGTCCAGACAAACCAAGAATTTCATGACGTATTCAAACATGTGGAAGTCCACAGGATAACTTCAAGACACTGCTACCTCACCAAACTTCCTCTCCCACCTGTATATAATATCGGAGAGTAGCCCTTCAGATTAGAAGGGGTTAGAGAATGCCCAAGAGAACAATTAGGGCAGAATAAGGAGAAAAGGGGAGAGAAGGGCTTTAGAAAGAAGGCTCGACACTAGGATCGTTAGGAGACTGGCCGTCATGCTAAGTTACGTTGTAAATCACTATTCAGTATAACTGTACAATAAAACTCCGTAACCCAAGAGTGCTGTAACTCACCTCATTGATAATACGTCTCACGACTTTATTCTGGCTGTGCTTAATGATCCATAATCGACTTTCGTATCTCCCTACAAGTACAGTACCTACGACCAAGCTATCGACTACTCAGAGGGTGTAACTACCTGTCTGATTCGCTGCCAACTTAGCTCTCCTGACCTCAACAAATACCGCACCGGAAATGGAGGTGGAGGGAGAGAGGGAGGGACGGGAGAGGGAGGGAGAAACAATGATATGGATAAGAGGGATGAAAGACAAAGGCTTATGAATGGTGGTGACGGGGAAGGAAAAGTAGACAAATAAGAGAAATACTAAAGAACGAGTGAGAAGGAAAGGAAGAAAGGAAGAGAGCTGCAAGAAGGAAAGAGTGGGGGATCAGGGAAAGGGGCAGAGAGAGAAACTCTAGAAGGAGACGAGAAATGTGAATGAGGTATGAAAGAAGTAAGTCAAAGGATGTCAGAGGGAGGAAGAGTAATGTTTGAAAGAAAATAGAAGGAGAAGAGAAGGACATGAGGAATGTGATAAATAGGTTGAGAAAGAAGAGAAGGATAGATGAGTGAGAGGAATAGGAGGGAGGGAGATGTGTTTGAGAGGGAACGTGGGATAGAGATGTGAGAGGTAGAGTGAGGAATGAGAGATGAAGGAAATGACAATAAAATGTGAGAGGAAAGGAAAGGAGCAGGAGGGCTGAGAGAGGGTGGGAGAGGCGAGAATGAAATTAGGAATGGGACACAAGGGATGAGTGGAATGAAAGAATATAGATAATGAGGCAGCTACGGAACTTCATGCTGACCAGAACATCACCATCAGGAGAGCGGGCAAGTTTGCATCAAATGTTGCCATTGACTCGTTGGAATATCTTCAGAAACTCGACTCCATCCTAGGTGATTAAACAAAATTCAGAAAATTAGACCAAGACCCAACCTACAGACTGAAGAAGAAATTTGGTCATCAAGGTCAATAATGCGAAGCACCAATGGAATTTTGTTGAACAGAGTAATTGAGGACTACCGACCTCGATACTGTTATGGTAATATGAAAAACCATAAGCCTTGTAACAAACTCCACCCTATAAATTCACAAAGTCTTGCCCCCACATACCATCTCGCTAAAAAAAAAAAAACTAGGAGAGCTACTCACACCCTACATATCCTCAAAATATAGCCTCCCATCAGTCATAGATTTTCTGAATATTCTCAAGACCAGCGACACACATGGAATTATTGCTTCCTTTGTTGTGGGGTCACTTTTCACGAATGTTTCAGTCGACCGGACAATTAAGTACATCTCCGACAGAGTGTACAGGAATGAAGACACCCCGACGCTGAACATGCCTGAAAACATTCTGCGACGACTAGTGGAGTTTTGCATGAAGTAAGCCCTTTTCATTTGTTCAAGAGGTATTCGTTACTATCAAATGGATTGAGTTGCAATGGTGTCGCCTTTGGGGGTCCTTTTTGCCAACTACTTCATGGAGAGCATCGAGGACCAGATATTTGCTGAGGTGGAGAAACCCAATAATATGCTTCAGATACATCGATGATATCTCCAACAAGGTGAGCGAGGAGTATGAGATAGAAGCTCTTCGATGTCGCCTTCAGGCGTTGACGTATTTGTTAACCAACAAGAAGCGTTATTCATTACCACTGTTCATGTGAAGGCTAGCAACGCGGGACACTACCTCACCGGTGACAGTGAGTGCCCCCAAAGATACGAGGACTCCTCTATAGGTGCTTCTCTCAGTAGGACACTAACCCACTGTGACAGCTTGAAAAAAGTCATTCATGAAATTTAGAGCTCAAATATTGACCAAAAATGAGTTTGGTAACAGGGACATTCAACGAGACACGAGAAGAATTATGGAAAAGTGGTACACAAACGACAAGAATAACAGATCGCCACCAAAGGACATCAAACTGTACTATCGATGTCTATTTTCTAGCATTTATAAAGAGGATGAAAGAATCATGAACAAATCATAAAACGGAACTTAAAGTCAAACATTCCCAGTGCAAGAGTCAAGTTAATCATCTACTACAAAATCAAGAAGACTAGCCAACTACTTCTAAGGGACAGCCCACTTCAGCGTTCACACGTATAAAGGCAGAGTGAACTGCGCAGCCCTCCCTTCCACCTATATAAGCATGACGACGATGAGGCTAGTCAGTCGCCTGGCCAGCCACAGATATGCAGGAGCCCCTAGGAACCACGCGCGGTAGGAGCAACACGCCAACAACGCCAAGCGGGACCTTGAAAAGAATACTGAAGTAATGGCTAGCTGTAGCAAAACCGCCAGCTCCCAATCCTTGAGACATTGTATATCAATAAATGTCCAAGCCCAAGATTTAATAGCATGGCCAAGCATGAAGATACCTCCAGCAGGCCAGAACGCTGGCCCAACTGACGACGTCAACAGTCACAGGAACCCAACAGCATTTCAGAGTGCAGCAGCTTAATTAAGCCTTATCTCTGATTCACCACCCAGGTATATAAGATTCCTTACCGACCACTGCTAACCATTCCTACGAGGACAACAACCCGAGTGAGATCCATCCTTCGCTAAAGAAGGCTCTGGAGAGCCGAAATTCAGGAATCTAAAGTAAAACAACTATATCATAGTTAACACCACGAGAAGCGAGGACATGGCAGCCTACGGAGAAATCATCGCTAAGCTTCAGGGAGAAGCAAAAGGAGCCATCAGACAACAAAGAAAGCATTGCCAAAAATTTATGTAATGCCGAACTTGCAGTCACATTTAATTTAATAAAGTATGTCTTGGAGAAAATCTGCTGCCTGTAAATATCTTGGATACAGAGTGGCTAGAAAGGGAGGAAAAGAATAGTGAGAGAAGGGAGCGAGGGAGAGAGGGAGAGGGAGAGCTGAGGGGAGAGAAAAAAGGGGAGGAGAGAGGAGGAAAGGAACATAGGGAATGAAATTATGTGGTTGAGAAAGGAAAGGAAAGGTTGGAAAACGGTGTTAGAGGATGGGAAAACATAGATAGGAGGAAGTGGGGCGAGAAAAGGATATAGTGGAGTGAAAGAAAGAATGAAAGAAACAACAGGGACTGGGAAGGTAGAAAAAAAAAAAAAAAGGAAGTTTAATGTTTTTGACTACATGAACCGTTCTAATGTATTATACGTCTTATGGCTCGGGTAAAAGTCATCACTAAATAAAGAGAAAATGTGCACAAGTCAGAAAGTAAAAAATAATGAACAGCATAAGCATGCATATTTCCTTTACCGACGATGATGCTGGTATTTACATATCCTCGGGAAAGCCTAAAGTTCCGTGAACAATATCAAGAGTTGCTGCCACAAATCTTAAGTCCCGATGCACTACACAAACCCCTACACTTCCTCCACGGCCCCACAGTACTACAGAGGCTCTATGTCTCAGTGCAGGCCACATTTTTGGCTCCTGTTTCCTGTCTCAGTCCGTGGCGGCGGGGAGGCCATCACACCCACTTCCATTACCCGTGCCAACAGCTGGCTGTTTTCATATGCAAATTGGGCGCAGGTCTTCTTTTTCCGGTTCATTAGTCGCACGGGCAGTGAGCAGCGTCAATGGAACAAACGCCAGTTTCAACCCGAATTTTACGAAATTTCTTTAACTAAAAATCATTAGGGCGTCAACCTTCCTACCAGTAAATTATTGACATCACTCAGATGAAAGAAAATGTCTGGTTTCAGTAACCTCAGTATAATGGTTTATTATTCATGCAAAGTTTCTTTATCCTTCTTTGTGCATTCATAGCTAGATAGCACAATTAGGATCATAATGCTGCTGCTGATGTCGTTGTTGTTGTTTTTATTGTCGTTCCACCAAGCTCGCTTGTACATGAACATGCAGACTGAAGCTGTACTTCTCAGGCAGTCCATAATCATCCTTTCATAGGATAGGGACAAAGCAGAGGGACGTTTGTATAACCAGGCTGAGTTTCATCGGTGCCACTAAGTGAACGCATTCCACTTCTGTACCATGGCATTATGATCGGTGAAGCATTTGCTGCTTGAGATAAAAACACATAAGTAATCATTTGCGTCAGATAATATACTAGTTGCGATTTGCCATGCTTGAGTCCCGGAGACGAAGTGTCAGAAGATTCTTTCCGTGCAGAGTGGATTCTTTGTTAAGCGTTGATATCAGGCTGTGCTACAAACCAGATTATGTGATCCTTTCACCAGGAGGTATAAGATGCAACTTATTCCTTTAGCATATAAGGAATTCAAGTGCCCTCTCTTCACTTTTCCTAATGTACCTGTACCTACTTATCTTCAACCTTTTTTTTTGCTTTTCTACCTACCTCCTTTTCTATGCTCCTCCCTCCCCGTCTACGCACTTCCCTACCCACCAACATACTTACGTACCTACATACTAACCTACCTACATCTCAGATTAACTCCTTTCCAGCCAACCTCCTTCCTTCCTACCTACCTACCTACCCACCAACCCACCCAATGATTCATCCTAGCTCCTAACTGTCTACCAACCTCCCTGCCTACCCTCCTACCTGCTTACACCCTTTTCTGCCTTCCCACTTCCCTATCTTCCTTCCATACCCATCTCTCCCTACCATTGAACCTACCTCCCTGCCTGTCTAACTTCCTACCTCCCTACCTACATTTTTGACTGTCTCCACCATTTAATGCGGTAGCGACGTAAGCGCATTTTTAATTTTCCCAGTTTCCAGAGGGTATCACGAAAGCTGTGATGGAGGCATAAACCAGTGCATTTTCTCTCCGACAAGGAGAGTATGTTTTCACCCCTGTTTGTTTGTTTGGTTGGTTGATTGGTTGTCTGTTAGCAGGATTATTCAAGAACTAAAATAAAGCGTTGGGTTAAATTTGGTGGGTGCACGCACTTTCCTCTCGTCCTTCCATCCTCTTCTGTCATTCTTTCCTTCATTTTTTCCACTTCCTTCTCCCTACGGGTGACTTTACACTCCCTCTTCTGTCTTTCATTCCTTCATTCTTTCACCTTCCTTCTACCTATAGGCGACTCTACACTGAGTGACAAGCCAAATGGTTTCCTCTGCACCAGGAAACCATTTACTAAGCTTGGTGGTAACCATATAACCACATTATGGCGTCTGGTGGATTAGTGGGTAATTAAGGCGCTGAAGTCGGATTGAGCCTGTGTAGGTTTGTATCCATAGGGTGGTTGGGGTTTACTGCTCACGTAATGCCACTCAAGGATGAGTGAGGCTGGCCACTCTCATCTTAAATGTCAGGGCCAGCTTGCCTAACCCCGGCTCCTCCGCTACTCATGAGAAAACATAGGATTGGATGATGGAAGGGTGGATGGAAGATAGCCCATGTCCCAGGGAGCAATCCATTAACTTTTGGGATGGATATTTGTTTGTTTATTTGTTAGCAGGATTACTCAAAAAGTAATAAAGATTTCCAACAGATTTGGTGGCTAGAAAGCCCATATAACAGGGAACAATCGATTAACTCTTGGGACCGATCCGGATAGTATTAAAGCTACTGAAACCGGAAAACACTTTTTGCGAAACTCTAATCAGTGATGAGAATACCTAACCCCTTATAAAGTGTGGTTTGGAAATTAAGTTGCCTCTGTTGGAGAAATGCTCTCCACTGAGTGTTCCTCTAGTTTAACGCTTTTTTGGTTCATACCAGTGTTATATCGATACTCCTACAAATAAAGGCTTTTAATCAAAGGCCTTGACCTATTTTTTTTTTTTTTACCTCGGCCGGACGGAGTCCGCGAGGTATTGTTTTGGGTCGTTTGTTTGTTTGTTTCTTAGCAACATTACGGAAAAACGGATGAATGAAATTACGAGTACATACTAATGACCAGCGAGAAGAGTTAACCAAGTCAATCCTTGAGTATGACCCTCTCTTTATTTTTGATAAAGGTGAGTCAGGCCTCATCAGTGGTCCTCCAGCTCATATTAAAGTCGCAGACCCTCAACCCAGTCGTGGCCCCATGTATCGCTACCCTGTACAAGCGAAACAGATTATCACAGAGATGTTAAGGGACATGGAGGACCGAGAAATTATCGAAAGGTCCACAGTACCTAAGGTGGTCGCCTATCATCCTCGTAAACAAACCTGATGGTAGTAAACGAATGTCCCTCGTCTATCGGCACGTGAATCAACACCTCGTGGCGGACGTCTACCCACTCCCACGGTTAGACAAGTTAGTAGAACAAGCAACTGGACATCAGAATTATGTCACGCTGGACATGCGATAGGCGTAATTTCAAATTTTGTTAGATGAGGAGAGTCGTGATCTCACTACCTTCAGTGATGGGGTAGCACTTTACCGATTTAAACGCCTTGCTTTCGGTCTCAACTGATCCCCTGCAATTTTTTCATGACAAATGGTCACATTATTAGCGCCTCTTCTACAGAAGGGTTGGGTCAAGAATTATTTAGGTGATTTAATCTTATGGGCCCCCAGTTTCCCTACTCTACTGGAGTGATTGAAACAACTCTTCGAGCTACTCGCTGTCAGCGTGGTGAAATTAAACCTAAGTATATGCGAATTTGGATGTAAGGAAGTGACCTTTCTGGGTCACCAGATTTCGGCTGAGGGAAGTAAGCCAGATCCGAAAAATGTTGAGGCGACTACGAAGATGAAGCCACCCACCACTGTGAAGGAAGTGAGGCGATTACTCGGTATGTGTGGGTTTTATAGGAAACATGTACCATCGTTCGCAGGGATTGCTACTCCTCTCTTACCAATCTGACTAAATCACGAACGACATTTCACTGGACGGACGAATGTCAGAGGTCCTTAGAACAACTTAAGTCTTGCCTTACAAACGCCCCCGTTTTGGTTAGAGCTCGGGTAGAGCAGCCATTTGTTCTTACTACGGATGCCAGTAACACTTAAGTTGGATGAGTCATTAGTCAAATCCAAGCCGATGGTACCAACAAGCCAATCGGGTACTTCTAAAAAAAAATTCACCCCTTGCAAGGCTCGATATTCAACAACAGACAAGGTCCTTGAGTGCCGGAACTTTCATTACTTATGGGGTACGCGTTGTACTGTAGTCACTGATCACCAACCTCTAACAAGCATATTCAAACGCAAGACTAAATCACCTCGGATGAACCGATGGATTCTGGAAATGAGGGAATATAACTACGACATTCAATACCTCAAAGGCAAGAATAATTTTCTCGCAGACCAGTTGTCACGCCCAGTTCGAGTGATAGTCCGTTCATCTGAAGCCACATGGCTCGGGTTAGACTGAGAACAAATGAGAGACCGCCAGAGAAAAGAACCAGTATGGGGAGAACTAGCGCAATATCTGGAAGGTGGTAGAATCCCTGCTAAAAGATTACCAAAAACTACTCTAAATCAATTTGCCTTGTAGATGAGATATTACATTTTGTGCGCGAGAAGGCAGATGGTAGTCTTCATTATAGTCTCATCGTTCCTTGTACCTTAGTTGTTCAGGCTCTACAACACGCCCATGAATTAACAGGTCATCTAGGGCAAAAGAAAACTATTTAAAATGCTGAAGAACTCTATTACTAGCAAAATGCGTAACTTGTCAAAGGTTCAAACAGGACAATGGATTGCAGCAACAGTGGAAGGAATTACCCCCAGTGAATAAACCACTGGAGAGGATTGGAATAGATCTCACTGACATGGTTGATGGAGTCCAGGGTTATTGCTATGTGCTTACAGTAGTGGACAACTATAGTCGATTCGTTAGGTTCTTTCCCCTTACAACGAAACAGACCACACACATCACAGACAAATTGGGCAGTATGTGGCAGACTATGGCACACCCCTCGGTATTGTCCTGGACAATGTAGACGAGTTTATCAGCAGAACTTTCAACGGTTCTGCCAGTGAAACCAAATCACCTTGTACTACACGACCCCTTATCATCCCCAAGGGAATGGAATAACCGAGAGGATGCATAGGACCCTGAAGTCAGTCATCTCAGCCTTATATCAGGGCCACCCTCTACGCTGGCCCCAATTGCTCCAGCCCTGTCAGATCGCCATGAATCAGGCGGTCCATAAGTTTACGGGGCAGCAGCTCTAATTTGCCTTTTTCTCTCGCCATCCACCCAGACGGGTCGGTGCGCCATTACTCTCAGTCGATGGCGAGGAAGACGAGATGACGGTTGCCCATGCTCTCATTCGGGAAACACGCTGGAAGATGTCAAGACGGTATAGAGACGTGGCTAACCGAAGGCGAAAGAACCAGGTGGTTGGAGTTGGAACCCTTGTGTGGATTAAGAAAGAAACTGTGATACCTGGTACGTGTCGAAAACTTAATGTAAAAGGGGATGGTCCGTATCATGTAGTGGAAGTATTAATGGACGGAAGTGTGTACGTGGCAGAAAATGTGTTCACGGGGAAAAAGATACAAAGAGCCGCAGGACAGGTGAAACCGTATTATGGAGGGGAAGAGTGGCTCTTGGAACCTCTGGAAGAAGCTTTTGAACCTGACCCAGTGGACGCACAATTATAGCCACGTGAAAGACATCCTCCCTGGAGACTGATTGAAGAATGTTGAAGTGTTGTGAAACTGGTTATTGCAGTATCAAGTTAAGTGTTGGATAGGGAAATGTGTGCGGGTCGGACTGTCTGACTATTGATTGTGATAGTTCAAGAGTTCAAAGAGTTTAATCTCGTGTCTAGAGTTCATCGGAGTTTGTGTTATGGGTGCGGCCCAGTTCAGTGGGAATATTATGTTGCTTTAACCCGTCACGTCCCGACCGATTTCCAACCTACGATACCCCAAAATACCGAGCATTTTTGGGGAAAAAATTTATTGTCTTAATCCTTCGCTTTTGGTGAGAAACATCGAAAATACTTAGAGAAATCGCGATCCTGTACTTAAAAATGTTGATACAGGTATCATGTAACCTTACGTTTTCCTTCTTTTTCAGGGTAACTGGCTGAAGAAAACGAACTATGGAAGGGTTAACTAATTCAAGCCACTTTCAATTACGTATTTATTTATGTATTTGGTACGAATTTATGTGCAGGAACAGACTATAATGGTTTTCACGCATTTATGTGGAAGCATTGTTCAGTCACCAAACACATCCACATATGGCACCTTCCTTTATGATATTACTACCTCATCACTTCTGTTCGTTTCTTGCTCTAGCTTCTTTATTTCATTGTCCTCCACCTCAGGAATCACTTTCACCGTGAATTTCGACACTGGAGAGACCGTGGGGCAACATGCCTTTACTGGCCAGCTTACTGCTAACAGGTGAACTGCCCAGTGTGGCGGGAGGGGGAGGAGGGGAGGTTAGGTGGGGACAGACAGTATCTCTGCTTGACAGCAGGTAGAGGAAGGTCTCCCACATATGCCTACCAAAAATCACCCATGAAACTTGAAAATTGTGCAAATTATGACCCTTGCAATTGTGCAATGTACCCATACGTCGATGGGTGTGGCTGTGACAAAACATCGTGACGTACCCATACGTCAGTGGGATTCCTCGGGTTAATTCGAGGGGAAACCGGTATCCTCTCAACTTAAAGTCAGCACGGTCTAGGGTGTAACAGTGACTTCAGGACCTGACAGGCACTCATCAGTTACTAGGTGGAGAGCTGGAAACACAAGAAGGAATGAATGGAGCGTGAATGCGATAGTAGGTTGAATGCATGGGAAGCGCTCCTGGGACGATCCTAGCAGTGAGAGTACGGGTCAGTCCAGTTGAGACGACCATGTTATCACCCAGGCAGGAGGCTGGCTGGGGCACATCTTTCCACTGGTTTACGAGAGTTCATTTGTGACAGAGAAGCCACCCCCTGGGATATGCCATTTTGCTTATGGACCAACAGGTGCCACTCATAGGAGGAAGAGTTAGTGGAATCACTATCTCATTCTGGAGTTTATAGAGTTTCACAGCCAAATTTGGAAAGTCCGTCCCGTCCGCACACACGTCTCTAAAGAATGTAGAGAAATGAACTGATTGTTGACTTCCAATGTTATTCCCCCCCCCCCAAGGATGGACCCATGTAATGCCGTAATTTTAAGTGTAATTTAAGTGTAATTTAAGTTAGTATAAGTATAGTATGTTAATATATGTGTAATATAAGTTAGTATAAGTGTAGTATAAGTGTAGTATAAGTTAGTATAAGTGTAGTATAAGGTAGTATAAGTGTAATGCAAGTGTAACCTCCCAGCAAACATAAAATATATGGGCAAGTATTGTTCCAGTGCTGGCACTCCGACCTTTCATAAATCGGACCAATGATGTAAACTCTGGCATTTGATGTTGGTCCGACTTATATCAGTTATCCGTTCGCACCCCGGGATGTATCGGTACAATACAGGATTCGTAATGGGCCAGTGATGGAAGCCTTAATCGTGCCTTAATTGGGTGTAAGTAATTGGACCAATCTACAAGCAAGGGTGTCTGGATAGCTCGAAATTAACGGGTCTTGAAATTGACTTTTTCTTCCTTTGAGGGGATAACATTGTAAAGTTTTTGCCTTAAAATGCTTAAAAAAAAAAAAAAAAGTCAGGATTCGAACCTTCGTCGTCTGAACGCTTACCGTACAGCCCACGCATCTGACAGCTGATTTAGTGGAGTCTTACCCAGCTTACATACATCTATAAGTACACACTACGGTATGTTACCAGCTCAGTATCTCCTTATGTCCCGAATTGCTGCCAAGTGATGGAATGTCTGAAATGAAACAAATTAAATTAACTGTCTGATGCGGGGCTCGAACCTGTGTCTCCAGCACATCATGTGCATCTTACCACTGAGCCACGGAAGAAGTTCGTTAATACTGCAACTCTGACCATTTTATAGACCAGTCGTATATATTTTGTGTGTACACCAATGCCCCTTTAATATTAATATTATCAATCATGATCTACTAAGCTGAAAACAAGTATAATTCCATAAAAACATTACCAAAAATAAGACTTTTGTTTTAAAACAAGACAGTAGCTTGTGGAAAACTCCCATCTCTGTCGAATTTTCTTTGTTATATAAAATATATTACAATTATCCAATATATGAAGATGATCTATGATGGATGATGTATAATAATT
>JAGKTI010004477.1:0-15872 GCA_018397915.1 Birgus latro
CGGCTTCCTGTTCAGCCACCACTCTCCTCATCTCACTATAAAAGGCATCCCTTACTGATTGGTTTCTCAGCTTCCATATTTTCCTCCTAGGTACATTTGTCCTCCTTCTCATCACTCGATCCTTAAGCACCATGTCACAAATCAACAGTTTGTGTTGCTGCACACACTCCTCGCTTCCTATAACTTTAACATCCCTCAATAATCTCCTATCAACCCTCCTGACCAGAAAATAATCTATCTGACTACTAATTCCCCCGGACTCATACGTAATCAACCGGCTGATTCTTTTCCTAAAATGTGTGTTGCACACAATCATGTCCATAGCCTCCCCAAACTCGAGTATTCTTTCCCCTTCCGCATTCCTCACACCATACGCACATCCTCCATGGACTCCTTCATAACCTTGAGATGCTTCACCCACATGACCATTTAAATCCCCTCCCAGAACCACTACCTCATTATCACCCATACCACTCACTACACGTATTAAATCATCCCAAAATCTATCCTTCTCTGCGTCATCCAATCCCACCTGTGGAGCATATGCCGATATAACTGAAACCAACCTCTGCCCGACCAAAATTTTCACTACTAATATCCTATCACTTACTCTCATAACATTCATTACATATTCCATTCATTTCTCTGCAACCAACACACCCACAACGCCATATCCGTCAGTTCCCCCCTGCCAAAACAACTTATAGTAGCAATCCTTCCCAACAATCTTTCTGGCTGATCCACCCCTGTACGGGACTATATATATATATATATATATATACCCATCCATCCATTGCCAGACACCATAATCCCGTAAGGGGAGGCCATTTGAATTTGAGTTATTTGTTTTACAGGGAGGGGCACTAACCCTCCACCAACCCACTTGCTGACACGTAGGGAGCACGTATGGTTTGGTTATATGGTTACCACCCAGCATTGTAAATGGTTTCTTAGCTTACAGGAAACCATTTGGCTTGTCACTCAATGTAAAGTCACCTGTAAAGGAAAGAAACGCAATAAGAAGTGACAGGAAAAATGGGAGAAATAGGAAGAGAGGAGGGCAGGCACAGAAAAAGAATGATAAAGGCTAAGGAAGAAGTAAGCAGCACTACATCAAGTGAGTGGATGATGGTCGCCACCACCTACCACTATATATACATATAATCACTGTCAAATGTATACTACATCACAGCCAATAATACTAAAATAGTAACAATACCCTTATCAGTCTAAGGACATTACTATTAAAGCTGAGAGTACAAAGTTGTGGACAAGCCTCAAGTTTCTTATGATATCTGAAGCTTGTGGTGATGACAGAACATTATGACGTTTCTGTATCATTGCATACTACATCCTATTGTGGGATGCCGATTGACCAAAGCTAATAGTCATAGGAATTTCAGAAATGTGTGCCAAAAATCAGGGGCTTGCTTAAAGCTTCACACACTCAACTAATACTGCAATATTAGACTTCAATTAAGAATGTTAATGCAAAACTATAATAGCATACTGACTTTGCAGTTAGTCCTCCACCAGGTGGCAGGTTGGGTAAATTTTCGTCAGCTAGTGCTTGCATGATCTGCGCTATGCTTACTGGACCGTCTGTCTCACACACCTCTGGAAAACAAGATATATATACTGTAAAACAGGCAAATAATGATGAAGCTGATTCATACCACATGTGGAAAACTAGTTTATCATTAATTTTTACATAGTATCATTATGGTTTCCTATCCTATCTGTCTTATTTTGCCCTTCTTATCATATTCATGCTTTCAATAATTTACTATTATTACAATTTTACTTATGACTAGGAAGAACGGCACATGCATGAAAAAAAGAATTTACAGTACAGTGAAAGCTCAATTATCCAGGCTCGGATTATCCAGCCTTCGGTATATCCGTGCCGTGACTGAATGGTTCAGTGGTACAGTAATACATAGAATTATTTGTACGACAGCTCCGGTTTAAACACGAAGCATCCGGTCGCTAGCGAGCGAGGCACAGGTAAACGAGCGTGAGTCTGTCCCCCCACCCACACCTCCTGCTCACAACTCGATCACATGGATGGCAAGGTGGAGTTTTGTTAGGCAACTGATAACCTAACCTAGCCTAACTTTGCTTAATTACCTAATAATTTAATCTATCCTAACCTGGGCTCCAGTTGGAGAATTGGGAAACTAAATCCACTTCTAACTGAAATCCACTTCATATTATGTTGAATAAGTTTCTTCTATTATGCTGGAAACAGTCATAGGTACGGCCTAAAGAACGTGATGATGATAAAGGAGGAAATCTTTCAGCAAGAAAGGTAATTATTACCAAATTCAAAGTAGAATAATACAGAAACAAACTACAGGAATATGAATTGAACTGGTAAAGTCTTTAGGCTGTATGCTTAGACAAAAATTTATGGGTTTCACAATTTTAGGGGACGAAATGGAACAGAAATGTTTGCTAATCAGAAAAAAATTACTCTACCATCTCACGTGTTCTCTTAAGTTAGAATTCAGTTTCACATTCTTCGTTAGATATTGCGCTTCCCAATTCAGACTGGCAGAGCATATAGTTATTTCTGTCTCTTTCAGTTAAGTGTATATTATGTTCATTCTTTTGTTCATTCTTAAGTGTGTGTGTGAAAGAGAGAGTATTGATGCAAGTAATAATGTATTCCATTAACCCCTTCATAGTTGTCGGCCTTGAACGATGCTTTACTGTACCGGTGTCAGTGATGGTGAGTTAAAAGCTATAAAAAAAACTGCGAGCAATTATGGGAAGGGATCGAAGGTCACTGATATGTTTACACGACCCTACTCTACTGTCGCAAGCAGCCAGGCGGTCACTTCCTCTCAGATGTCTTCGCCGATATGTTTATATGCTAATGTAACATGCCCCTTAATTTTGAGTAAGTTTCTTCCATTATGCCGAAAACAATAGTAGGTAAGGCTTAAGGAACATTATGATAATAAGAGAGGAAATCTTTCTGCGAGAGAAAGGTAATTTATTACCCTCAAAATAGGCAGAAAAATACAGAAAACAAACTAGAGGAATGTAAATTGACTTGGCAAGGTCATTAGGCTGTATGCTTACATGAAAATTTATAGGTTTCACAATTTTAGGGGACGAAATGGAGCAAAAATGTTTACTAGTCAGAAGAAAAAAAAAAAAAACTTTTGTCTCACGTCTTCTCGTAAGTTAGCATCCCACATATTTTGTTCAATGTCGCGGTTCCCAACACATTTCGGACTGAAAGAGCATACAGTTATTTCTGCTCTTTGCAGATGAGTGTACAATTACTGCTCATTCTTCGTTCGTTGTTATGAGTATGTTTGAGACAGTATTGATACAAATAATTATGTATTTCCATTAACCCCTTCATAGCTGCCATCCTTGAACAATGCATTACTGCACCGGTGTCAGTGACATTGAGTTAGGAGCTATAAAATCTGCGAACAATTATGGGAAGGGAACGAAGGTCACTGGTATGGTTATACAAACCTGCTGTACCATCCCAAACAGCCAGGCGGTCACTTCATCGCAGATGTTTTCGTTAATATGTTTTAATGCTAATGTAACATGCGCCCTAATTTTATTCTTTCACGATTCATAGCAAATCAGAAGATGGGTTTGGGGACAAAAAAAAAATAAAAAGTGCACCAGACGAGTCTTACCACATCTGTAAGAAAAAGAAACTGATTTTAGAACTTAGAAAAAATGGTTCCAAGGCCTGCCACGGGAGCACGCAAATTTCTGAACTTATTGCCACTGAGGGGGCTAAACATACGCTTTACTGTAAGCAGTAAAAGCACCTTACCAAATCAGTTCATCCTGATATTCTGTTATGTTTTTCTGATTGTTTCTGGGCTGACAAATAAACATTTCTTGTTACATCTGTTTCCCCGTTGTTTTAAGCTGTTCTGCTGGTGTGCAACTCTTGTTGTTAGTTAACGTAATGGCGGAAGGTACTGTTCTGATCTCATTGTTTAACCAAACCTGGACTAACTTAGCTTAACTGCACCTAATAATTTAACCTAACTTAATCTCCAGTTTGGAAGTTGGGAAACGAAATCCACACTTGAATATGTTGAGTTTCTTTCATTGCGCTGCAAACAATCATAGGTACAGTCACATTCATGAGTCCCAATACACAGGTGTTTTTGTTGTCTATTGCAGTTTGCAGTGCTCACTGCTTTTGGAATATGGAACTTTTGTGCTTACTGCCTGATACACTGAACATAATTTGATCGGTTAGCAAGTGAAATAGTTCAACATCCTACCAACGGTGGACACAACAGCAGACAAGACAACTACATGTGTATCAGGACTCACGAACGCGACTGTACAGCTTCAGGAACGTGACAATAATAACAGAGAGGAAATTTTTCAGCAAGATAAAGAAATTTACCAAACTGAAACTAGAAAAATACAGAAACAAGCAGGATGCATATGCAATGATTTGGTAAGGTCTTTCTGCTACGTTAAGTGTACATTTACCGGTAAATAAATCAGTCTAACAGTACTTGTTTTTTGTTTCCGCCGGATTAATCGTGATTTTGAACTATTCAGTCACCCCTTCACACCATATAGCCCGGATAATCGGGCTACCTCTGTACTACAGATACAAACGTTTCATTCAGGGGGCACGGTGGCTTAGAGGTAGAGCATCGAGCTCGGGACCAGGGGGTCGCGAGCTCAAGCCGCACCCGGGACTGCCGTACCAGGAGGGATAGCGCCCTCCTGTTACCTAGCCGGGCTATATGATCTCATTGTAAGGTCTAGCTCGGGGGATTCTTTAATCCCTTTTTTTTAACGTTTCATTCAAATCTGAAGCCAAGTTGGATCAAAACTATTTCCTAAATAATCATCTTTTCCATGTGCAAGTACAATTAACAGGACTGTGACATTCATCATCATCATCATCACCCAATCCCTTATTACCCATCAGAATCACAGCAGCTGAGGGTTAGGCCACTAAATCAACATTTAAGGTAAATGACCTATCACTCACACATTAGGCAGTATGTAAACAACAGGCTTACCATCTCAATCAAATTCTCAAGGACCAATGTCGACTGGAGTGGCTTAACCCACCAGACAAGGTGCTCATTGCTGGTTATATGTTAACCACCCAATGTAGTACTAATTTCCAACACTGCAGAAAACCATTTCATTTACACTGAAGTCACCTGAAGGTAGCACTACACTGAATGAGTGGATGGTGGGTGCCCCCACCTATCATTCTTACTTGAAAAAATACTATCTTAGAACTGACTTACAACATCATAAATACTGCTTTCAGATCACTTATTATCCATAGCTTTGTAACAGTGGCTTACTTATATCCCTTTATTCTTTTTTCTAATTTGTTTCCAACATGGTCAGTTCCACAATGGGAAGGCACCAAGTGAATGCACAATATATTTCCTTTCTTCTTTTTTTTTTAAATATGACAAAGGGGGAAGGTGTAGGGAATTTCCAGCTCCCTCTTCCTCCTCCTCCTGACCAATAAGAATATGATCCCATGTGTAGTACCTGAGACAATACGTATCTATTCATCTTAATCTGTTACAATAATCATAATCAAACTAGGCCTAAAAATTACATTAAGCCTGAAAAATTGTTTTATCTTACCTGTGACTTTCTTCTCTATGACTTCTTCTAGTTCCTGTTCTTTCTTTATGGCCTCTTCTGAGATTTTGGGTGCTCCAGGCAGGGTTATCAATACTAAGCTCATGTTGTCTCTACTTCCCTGTGATGAAGAGTGAGAATGATAATGGATGACCAAAATTCTTGGTACAGTACCCATATTAATGTATGGGTGTGAAACAACAGCAAGTCTGAAAGTCAGGAGTTGAGGATGGTGGTAAGAGAACAGTTTAAGAAATTATATAGGTAGCACAGGTTGGACAGAAAAAGAAATTTATGAAGACTGTGAAACATGCAGAGCAAACGAATCTACTAATTATAGGCAGAAGAGCATGTGCTTACATGAAATGGCCACAAAGGTGTTGAAAAAATGACAAACGTGAATGAGTAAGGGGTGAGAGAAGGCACAGCAGAGGACAGCTTGAACTTATCAGTGTGTATGACAAAAGTGAGGTACAGAAGCTGGCAAAACAAAAGCAGAAACAAATAACAGAAAAGAATGTAAGTGATTGAATAACACTAGAACCTCATTTTGCACGAATTCTATTAACACAAAACACATTTTACACAGCACTATCAGCCTCTACCCTATCCATTTTGCATGGTAAAATAGCTAACTGACACTCAATTCTTCCCTACCCACATTCAAAACACCCACCACTGACAAAGCCAGGGAATTACTCTGAGGCCTACCCTCAGCCCTCATAAGGTACAGGAGTTAAAATTCCACTTATGGTGAGTTAAAAATTCACTTACTGGCCACTTATTACCATTATAGTCTTGTTCATACACTATTTCTTATGCTCTTACCTTTACCATACCTGCATTACAAGAGTACCTGAGTAAAAAGGCTACAGGACAATAATTATGCTTGACCAAGACATTAATATGGTATATTAATCAAGATTTGGGTGATGAAGACTGCATGGAAAAGAATGAACCAACAGTAAAAACTGTCCCATTCAAGGGATGTCACACAAATACGCAAATTCAAGCTCTGATTATTCTGAGATGCCACGATACACTGAGTTTAACACTTCTGTCTGATGATATATCTATACTTTATATTTTACTGTACGATACACTCTGTAACCTCGAACAAATTTGCCCAGCTTAGGAGATATGCCACAGGAAGAGGTACAAACAATATCTATTAATGCCTTCATCCCAAGGATGCACTTTCATTTTGTTTTGACTACTTCCAGACAAATCTGTTCAGACTAGCCCCACTCCTCAGGCTCACAGAGTAGACTGGACATCATAGGCATGGGAAGGACAAGCTAGGAAAGACTTTTGGTATTTCAGAGCTGATGACTTTTTAACATAAGAAACTGACTCAAATTACTTTTGTATCAGAGTTGGTCACACAATGGTAATGTTTGTGTGGTTAGGACTGGCAATAATAAGTTGCTACAATACAATACAAAAATGTGTCAGTAACTCATCACCTTATGGGAGCAGGTGATGATGAAGTACTGTGCGATGGAGCTGGCCAGAAAGAGAAGTGTGTGCGCAGACAGGATAAGAAATAATGACTGGGCACAGCAGAAACGACACATGCAGAGACAGTGGGTCACCTTATGGAGGCAGGTGTCGACGACGTGGTTGGTGATGGCCTCTAGATCCTGTGAGAGGAGAAGGCGGGATCGCACGAAGGCACACAGGTCCTCATTGGTCATCACATCCCAGATCCCGTCGCAGGCCAGTACCAGGAATTCATCTTTATCGTCCCGTCGCTCAACGTAGATCTCAGGTTCCGGGGATACCAACTGCTCACATGGACCCTTACCCTCCACATTCTGAGGGAGAAAGTTTCATTATCTGTTTTAATTCACAGTAAACCTACACCCATAAAATAGCTATGAATTTTGTGTTCAATTTTAAATCTTTTAACATAAAGAAGTAACCACGGGCTGGAGAATAAAACAAATCACCTACAGTAGTCTCATGAAACTCAATCATGGAGAAGCCTAAATGAAGTTTGTACAGTACAATCTGAGATGCCAAGACAAAAGCATTTTAAAAACTGGAGGCAAACAGAAGTGGAAGGGCAAAAAGTAAAAAAGAACTTTTAAAAAGCCAACAAACATGATAAAATGTCAATAACCAACCCCATTTTGCCCCCTTCAAGGTATATGAGCCCAAGAATGGATACTGTAATTCAATACATTTAACAATCTGGCTGGCCTATGATGTTATTTACGTCGTCCGAAAAACTCCTGTAAGCTGGCCGATGATATTATCTGTCACGGAAGTAAAACATTTTCCGAAAATCCATTTACTATTTGATGTTCGTGGGACTAGGTGCAAAATGCACACAAATTCTTCCTGCGGCCCACATGACTCTTCTAGGCAACAAAATATTGACACAAATAAAATTTCATCATCATCATCCGCACCTCCTTTCCCACCCTAAGGCAAGGTGAGGAGTAGCAACATTCAGACAGCTCAAGTCTGCCCAATCCAATGGGCCCCACTTCCACTTACTCATCATTCAAGCCCCCAGAATCCTGGCTCTATCTGATACGCCAAAAAACTTCCATTATATTTTGCAGCTTCACATAAACATATCTGATAAGAGTCAATCTGAATGCTGTCACTTTAAAAAGGGGTGCCAAATCCTTGATCATGCGCTTCTTCTCAAAACGTCCAACCAGCCAGCTCGATCTCCTGTCATTTCCCTTGTCTCACCGACTTCCATACCGCTCTTCCTCACACTCACATCCACCATATCCCTCCACCTTACCCTTGGCCTACCTCGCCTCCCTCCTTCAAATTTGCTCAGATATACCTCTTTCACCACCGTACTATAATCCCTCTCCTCATGACCGTACCATCTCAGTACACTCTCTTTGATTCTGGTGTCCACAGACTTCCCCACACTGCATCTTTCACGAATCACATTACACTCAATCCTCGGCTATCATGCCTAATTGGTGCTGGTATGGCTGCGCTATAGCTGAAACTGCAATAACCGAATTGAAGAACTTATGGTAATAATTCTAACTGGTGCCACAACCTCAACATCTACCTCTAAGACACCATTTTGTACCATATAATAACATATAATCGTCTAAAAATGAGCATGCAAATTAGAAATATACTATCCATCTATCTATTGCCAGATGCCATAAACCGTAAGAGGTGGCCATTTGACTTTTAGTTATTTGTTTTATGGGGAGGGTTGATAAAAAACAGAACTTAATATCCCTTTTGATGGCCGTCTAGCATCACACATTAATTCGCCAGGAATAAGTTTCGGTGCCCATTAAAAAAAAAAAAAAATGCAGTGTGAAACTATTTTTGAAACCCATTAGTCATCAACAATAAGGGGAAAAAAAAAAAACTATAAAGAAGTCGTCGGCAAGGGCTAATGGTTTCAGGACAATTCGCCATCACAACAATAACAAGACACTAATGAAGACAGCTATAGGTGATCTATCTATCTATTGCCAGACGCCATAATCAAGTAAGGGGTGGCCATTCGACTTTGAGCTATTTGTTTTACGGGGAGGGTTAATAAAGAACAGAACTTAATATCCCTTTTGATGGCCATCTAGCATCACGCATATTTCACCAGGAAATAAGTTTCGGTGTCCATTAAAAAAAAAAAAAAAAATGCAGTGTGAAACTATTTTTGAAAGCCATTAGTCAACAACAGTAAAGGAAAAAAAAAAGCTATAAAGAAGTCGTCAGCAAGGACTGATGGTTTCGAAACAATTCGCCGTCATTAGTGAAGACAGCTACGGGTGATCTATCTATCAATTGCCAGACGCCATAATCCCATAAGGGGTGGCCATTTGACTTTGAGTTATTTGGCCATTGTAATATCACAAAAAAAGTTATTGTTCTCGCTATCACTGTTTGTGATCCAAGGACGAGCACTTGAATGGCTCAGCGGGCAGCACACGAGACTCGGTCGGGCAGCCAATCACCATTCGGCTGGCGCTAACGTCACGCGACCAATCACCAAGTGAATCTTTTGTTGGCTGGGCAGAACACCAGAGCCCGGCCTTTTTTAAATTTTCGAACATTTCTGGCGCGTGATAGCAGGCATTTAGTGCGCGATAAAGGTATTTGGGTAGTTTTTCATACAGGCGTGATAGCGATATGGTGCTATAGCGGAACCTGTGATAGCCGAGGGTTGAGTGTATTTTGTATCCTATCCACTCTCCGTATTCCACATACATTCCTCAACAGTCCCATCACCACTGCTCTCACTCTTGACTTTTCATTTTCATGCCACACCATAGTCTCATATTCATAAGTTAAGGCTGGCACTCACTCTCCTTCATGTAGCCTCGTGCAGCTGCAACACTCAAGCCTATGTTTCTTATCAAGGCACCACTTCTTTTGCACATTTTCCTCTCCTCTCTATCACTGTACCCTGGACTCTCTCACCAATTCCAGTCTCTCTCCATTCACTGTAACATCACAATGGGGGTCACCTTCTCTCTCGATTGCCATCACTTTATGCTTTTCTACATTTACTCTCAAGGCACGACGCTCAAAGACATCAGCAAAACTCTGCACTAGTCTACCAAGCTCTTGTCTGGGATATCCAAGTAGCACTGCATCATCAGCATACAAAAAATCTGAGATATTCCATCCATCACCATTCACTATAGTGGTACAAACTTAAACTGGCAGCTGGGGTGGTTTTCTGTTCTTCCATATAAAATAATACAAACGTTAAAATTGTATTCATATGTCTTTACCGCATTTGCGATGCCTTTTACATATATATAACAGCCGTTTCACATCGCCGGTTTGGGAAACTTAGCATCATTGTACACAGATTGCTGCCCCACCCCAGCCGCCAGTTTAAGTTGGTACCACTATACCAACGCCATCCCTCTCTCTATTACTCATGTTTTTACTTCTCTCATCACCCCATTCAAACATATACTGTATTGAACAACCTTGGGGACATAATACAACCTTGTTGCATGCCCACATTGATCGTGAACCATTTACTAAGCTGCCCATTTACTCTTACACATGCCTCATTATCATACTAAAAATTCTTGACGGCACCTAGCAGCTTAGCATCGACACTGTACATACGCAAAACCTTCCACAATCCTTCTCCGTCTACTTTGTTGTACGCTTTTTTCAGATCTATAAACCTTATAGTACTTCTCGCAAGACTTCTCCACTATCTGTCTCACTGCAAATATTTGAGGCACACATCCTCTGCCATTCCTAAAGCCACCCTGCTCATCACTCTTACTTTCTCTATAATAATTCTTCCATATACCTTCCCTACAACACTCAATAAACTTATACCACAATATTTCTTGCACTCACCTTGCTCACCTTTATTTTTGTACAGGGGTACAACCACAGTGTTTTTCCACTCTGCTGACACAGTTTCACTCATCCATGCCTTCTTACACCAACAAGCACTTCATTCCACTCTCTCCACTACACTTAATCATCTCTTCATACACCTCATCAACCCCAGTTGCTTTCCCATTTTTCAGCCGCATTATGCCGTTCTTCGCCTGTGCGAGTGTCATGTTTCCTGGCACTGCATTCCTTTTCTTCACACCCCCAAAACCAATCATGTTTACAGCCGCTCTGCTCCCTCTGTTCTCATTCATCAGGCTTTCAAAATATTCCTTCCATCTGGTCCTTACTTCATCCCCATGGGTTAATAATCTACCAATTACATCTTTCACACTTTCACATTTCTTTCCACTATCACTTCTACAGTTCCGCACCTCTTTCCAGAACATCTTCCTATTTTAAGGGTAGTTTGTATTCATTTTTCTTCCTAGATCAACATTTACTTCCTCCTTTTTCCTCTTCACTAGTCTCTTTACATGCTTCTTGCTCTCAATATATTCAATTCTTATTTCAATTGAACCCCTGTTCGGTAACCATTCTAGCCACTACTTCCTCTTTTCCTCCACTGCTCTCTTAACCTCTTCATCGCACCATGCCATACCTTTCTTCTTTGTTATTACTCTTGCCACAACACACACCACTTTGGCATTCCTAACTAAGCAATCCCTATATGCATTCCACAAGCTGTCCACATCCATTTCATTCCAATTCACTGATTCCAACTCCTCCCCTACTTTGGTCCTATATTCACCTGCCATTTCTTTGATCCTCAGCTTCTTGACTGTCATTCTTTCTCCCTGACTGCTCCTCTCTCTCCTGGTCCATCTCACTCCTCTCACCTTGATCTTGCATACCACAATCATATGACCTGACAGACCTCCACCTCTCATGGCCCTTATACAAGCAACCATTCCCAGCATCGACCTCTCTACAAGCACGTAATAAATCAGGCTCCTTTCAAAAGAATCCCCGTTCCCTCTATATCATGTATATTTATATGCATCTTTGTGTTTCAAATGTGAGTTACAAATGCACAACCTCCTTTCCTGACATATCCTTCAGTTGCTCCCCATTATCATTTTCTCCTGGTACTCCATTACAACCCATTACATCATCCTCAGGACTAGTGCCTACTCTTCCATTCATATTGCCCATTATGATCACTTTATAGCTCCAGGGCATTTCTCCCACTGCTTCATCTAGTTCATCCGAAAACCTGTCTTTCTCACTCCCATCATCACATGGTGCATAAGCTATGGTCACTTCTACTTTCACCTTCTCAAGCTTGACCCTGACATACATACATCTCGAGCTGACACATTTGTAATCTCTCATTCCACTCTGCCACACCTCATTCATCAACACAGCAACTCCTTCCTTGCATCTTCACACCTGATTTTACACATTTAACACCCTCCCACTCCCACCATTTCATCTGTTTCACACAATGCCATCATGACATATCTCATACTCTTGAACACATTCACCACTTCCACCCTCTTGCTCTCCTCATTCACACCTCTCACATTCCACATGGCCCTGGGCAGGTATTGGGCCCTCCAAAGCTCTCTGAAATGCCTGCCATGAGTAAGCGATTTTAGATAGGGGAATCTGGGAGACACTTAACTTGGCCAAAATCTCCAGTTGTAGAATTACCACCCAGCATAGCAAATGGTTTCCTGGATACTGGTAACTATTTGGCTTGTCACACAGTGTAGAGACCATAAGACATTCCTAGACTGAGTGATAAAATAAAATTTGAGCATAATTAATTACAAGATGGCGAGCTGATGGACCATGCCAGACCTTCCTAAGATTAAGAGAGAAATTCTCAATCTTGGGCCTTCCTTTTAGCTGTTTTTACGATGTTAATAATAGTGATGTTGGTTGTTTGCTCATTATTTTATACATACAGTATATCATTGTTGAACAAACACTTGTGAACAAGGAGAGACTAAAATAAAATATCACTTAAAATTATGTCGATAATAAAGAAAATGTATAAACATTTATGCACTCTGCCTACGTTTTTTCACATCGTTATACATTCTGTCATAGTACTGGCAGTGCTGGGGAGGTGCACAAGGACTGCGCAAAGCGCAACTGCGCACCCTTGTGCTCCAGTGAATATTGTTTGAGCATTGTGCACCGCACGAGACCATGCGCATTATTGCGCTTTTGCACATGAAAAGGCAAGTGCACTAGCGGAAATTAGTTGCACTTGCACAAATGAATTTGCGCTTGCCCACCTACCTTGCACACAAGTCCTGTGGATTGCGCAACGTGGTCTTGGGAGCTGCCCGCATGGCTGGACAAGGGATGGAGGAGGCTTGGGCGGGTCGCGAGGGCTGGATTGTTAAGGGGAGGCGGGAGAGTAGTTGCATTTCTTAAAATGCTTCAACATTATTATTACTAATAAAAAATAATAAATTAAAACTACACTAATTATTTACAGTAGCATATGCAATTCCTAACAAAAATAATTAAAACATATTATTTAAACCAAATATCCACAGCCTAATAATTTATTAGTTTTCGTTTTCGTTTTTGAAGGCTGCAACATGCTTGCATGCGTCGGCCTTTTTGGATTGGAGCGTGTAGCATTTTATGACCAGATGCCCTTCCTGATGTCTACCAATGACCCTTGGGTGGATTCGATCCTCCGACCCTACGGCCAGAGCAGAGCGCTCTAACCCACTGAGCCACGGCTGAGGATATTTGATTTAAATAATATGCTTTAATTATTTTTGTAAGGAATTGCACATGCTATTGTATATCTATATTAAATTATTAAAAAAGACGTCTGGAGAAAATGCAGATAAAAGTAAAACTGGCAACATCTCAGCCTTTGTTTCCCTGTCCCTCTCCATCCCGCTCACTCCTCGTATGAACTTACATGAGTTAACAACGCCTTGGTCCAGTCCTATCGCCTAAGTCACTTAGTGTGTGTGAAGTGAATCATTTTATTTCACAGTAAATAATTTCAATTTAATTTGTCAGTAATGGATGCCCCCAGTACCAGGAGTACCGGCTGTACGGCCCAGTCTTGGCAGCCAGATGCAGTGTGTGAAATTCAAATGACCGAGAGAATGGAAATAAATGAGTTATTTGAGAGGAGCATGTCGAGACAGACTGACAAATGAAGTGAAGGATCGTTGTGGTGTGGATGTGGATGTGATAGGAAGCGATAGGAGAAACACATTAAGGTGGTTTGGCCATAGGGAGAGGATGGAGAGTGAGAGACTAATGAGGAGAGTGTATGTGAGTGAGAGGGAGTGGGAGGCCAAGGATGAGATGGAGGGATGGAGTGGAGAGGTATATGAGAGAGGAGGGGGGGGGGTGAGCTAGGAGCAGGGCAGTGAAATGGCGGGGGACAGGGTGACATGGAGGCGATTTGATGTTTGTGGCAAGTGGTCACCCCTTACGGCATTAAGGCGTCTGGAAATAGACAGATAAAACTATCTATCTATACCCCGATGCCCTAATCCCGCAAAGGGCGGCTGCAGACAAACCGCCTCCAAGTCGCTCTGTCACCCACCATTTGCCTCCCCTCCCTCATATATCTCTCAACTCCATCCCTCCACCTCATCCTCGGCCTTCCACTCCCTCTCCCTCCCTCTATCCCACCTGCATACACCCTCTTAGTCAGTCTTTCATTCTCCATTCTCTCCACATGTCCAAACCACCTCAGTGTATTTCTCCTAATCTTCTCAATAATAAATAAAAGTAAGTACACTATTATTTAAATATCTCAATATTTTACAGTAATTTCGTTTTCGTTTTTGAAGGCTCCAACATGCTTGCATGCATCGCCCTTGGTCACCTAATGGCGGCTCTCCATGCTGCTCGATCTTTGGCAGCCTCCCTGTTCAATCCCTTAACCCTGAGGTAATACTTAATGACCTCATCCCATGTCTTTCTCGGTCTACTCCTCCAAACCCCTCCCCCAGTATTAACACTTCTCACCCTCTGCACCCAATTATCATCCCCCATCCTCTCCACACGTCCAAACCACCTCAGCCTGCCTCTCCTCATCGCAACACCAATACACTCCAGTCCCATCCTACCTCTCAACTCTTCCATCGTAAACCCAGCCCCCCCAGGCCTTGCATGCCGGGACGCACTGCACATCCACCTAATCCCTGTCACTTCTGTACGTTTAAGCCTGCGAATATCCTCTTCCTTTACTGCCCAGGTATCACTACTATACTGCATCACACTCCTGACACATGCTGCATACAAAGACCCCTTAGCACATACGGAGAGTTCTCTCAATGTCAGGAGAGGCAACAGCTCCCTGAACTTCTTCCAACCACTTCTCACACTAGCAACCGAGCTAGCTCCAGCCCCACCTCCGGCACATAACATGTCTCCCAAATAAAAAAACTCTTCCACACACTCAAGAGACTCACCAGCAAGTCAATCCTTTCACGCCTAACAATCTCCACCTGCTCTCCCCGACACGCAGCACACATAAAATCAGCATTATCTCACAGTCTACCTCTAATACCACTACATCGTCTGTGCACCCATTTATCACAAACACTGCACAAAATGGAATTACTTCCCACACCCTTGTGGCAAACTGCACATGGCCACTCTCCCTCTCTTCTGATTGTACCACCACCAACCCTAGATATCATCACTTTTGTTTTATCTGCATTTACCCTTAAGCCCTTGTGCCCCATACCATCTCTCCATTTCTTAAAACTGTCCTCTGCCTCCTTTTCATTCTCTGCAATCAACACCAAATCATCAACATACAACATCTCCCACGGGAGTCCATCTCTGAAGTCACGTGAGAGGGCTTCAAGTACCATGATAAACAACAAGGGACTCAAAACTGACCCCTGATGCACACCAACATTCACGGA
>JAGKTI010004477.1:16279-50392 GCA_018397915.1 Birgus latro
TCATATATCTCTCAACTCCATCCCTCCACCTCATCCTCGGCCTTCCACTCCCTCTCCCTCCCTCTATCCCACCTGCATACATCCTCTTAGTCAGTCTTTCATTCTCCATTCTCTCCACATGTCCAAACCACCTCAGTGTATTTCTCCTAATCTTCTCAATAATAAATAAAAGTAAGTACACTATTATTTAAATATCTCAATATTTTACAGTAATTTCGTTTTCGTTTTTGAAGGCTCCAACATGCTTGCATGCATCGCCCTTGGTCACCTAATGGCGGCTCTCCATGCTGCTCGATCTTTGGCAGCCTACCTGTTCAATCCCTTAACCCTGAGGTAATACTTAATGACCTCATCCCATGTCTTTCTCGGTCTACTCCTCCAAACCCCTCCCCCAGTATTAACACTTCTCACCCTCTGCACCCAATTATCATCCCCCATCCTCTCCACACGTCCAAACCACCTCAGCCTGCCTCTCCTCATCGCAACACCAATACACTCCAGTCCCATCCTACCTCTCAACTCTTCCATCGTAAACCCAGCCCCCCCAGGCCTTGCATGCCGAGACGCACTGCACATCCACCTAATCCCTGTCACTTCTGTACGTTTAAGCCTGCGAATATCCTCTTCCTTTACTGCCCAGGTATCACTACTATACTGCATCACACTCCTGACACATGCTGCATACAAAGACCCCTTAGCACATACGGAGAGTTCTCTCAATGTCAGGAGAGGCAACAGCTCCCTGAACTTCTTCCAACCACTTCTCACACTAGCAACCGAGCTAACTCCAGCCCCACCTCCGGCACATAACATGTCTCCCAAATAAAAAAAACTCTTCCACACACTCAAGAGACTCACCAGCAAGTCAATCCTTTCACGCCTAACAATCTCCACCTGCTCTCCCCGACACGCAGCACACATAAAATCAGCATTATCTCACAGTCTACCTCTAATACCACTACATCGTCTGTGCACCCATTTATCACAAACACTGCACAAAATGGAATTACTTCCCACACCCTTGTGGCAAACTGCACATGGCCACTCTCCCTCTCTTCTGAATGTACCACCACCAACCCTAGATATCATCACTTTTGTTTTATCTGCATTTACCCTTAAGCCCTTGTGCCCCATACCATCTCTCCATTTCTTAAAACTGTCCTCTGCCTCCTTTTCATTCTCTGCAATCAACACCAAATCATCAACATACAACATCTCCCACGGGAGTCCATCTCTGAAGTCACGTGAGAGGGCTTCAAGTACCATGATAAACAACAAGGGACTCAAAACTGACCCCTGATGCACACCAACATTCACAGAAAACTCATCACTCAAAACTCCATTCACTCTTACCTGGGTGCAAGCACCCATGTACATGGCCATAACCACCCTAACCAACCACTCTTCCAACCCTAGCTTTCTCATTGCCCACTTCACCACCTCTCTAGGGACTCTGTCAAAGGCCTTTTCCAAATCAACAAACACAAAATACAATTCCATTTTCTTTCCAATACATTTTTCCTGAAGCTGTCAAACAGAATATGGCATCAATGGTCCCTCTGCCTGGCATAAACCCAAACTGCATCTCATCAATATTCATTCTTTCTCTAATCATACCTTCTAGAACTCTCTCCATTACTTTGATTATCTGATCTAAGAGCTTTATACCTCTGTAATTTCCCCCTTCCAGGGCATCACCCTTCCCTTTGTACACATTTACAATTACAATCTTCAGCCAATCATCTGGGACTACACACTCATATATAATCATATTTATCAGGTCAGTGACTAACCTCACCCCAGTATCTCCTGAGGCCTTCAACATTTCAGCAGTCAGCCCAGACACACCTGCTGCCTTCCCCACCCGCATCCTGCCTATTACTTCACTCGCAGTAGCAGCGCCAATCAAAGGCCAAGAGCCAAACACTGCATCTGCTGGCTCCAAACCTTCCCTATCCCAGTCAAACTCCTCATTCAACAATCGGCTATAATGCTCTCTCCATGCATCATTAATATCCCCACTGTTCACCACTACCTTCCTTCATCATTCTTCACACACTGCTCACCTACAATGTCCCGATTATCCCTCTTCACCTGATTTGCCACTCTAATTATCATATTTTTCCTTTCCCCATGATTTAGATCATCAAGTAAAAGTCTCTGTGACTCAGACTTCGCCCTGTATACCTCTCTTCTAGCCCTACGCTTGGCAGCCAAGTACTCCTCCCTATTACCACCATTCTTCCCTTCCCGGAAAAGCCTTCTTTTCTCCTTAATTGCGGCTTCTACACCCTCATCCCACCACCAAGTTACTCTATGTCTTGGTGGGCCTCTTGTCCAACCGCATATTGCATCGGTAACTCTCAAGAGGTTGTTCTTAAGGGCTTTATACTGTTCATTAACGCCACTATCTACGGCTCTCTGTTCAGTCACCACTCTCCTCATCTCACTATAAAAGGCATCCCTTACTGACTGGTTTCCCAGCTTCCATATTTTCTTCCTAGGTACATATGTCCTCCTTCTCATTACTTGTTCTTTAAGCACCATGTCACAAATCAATAGTCTGTGCTGCTGCACACACTCCTCGCTTGCTATAAATTTAACATCCATCACTAACCTCGTATCAACCCTTCTGACCTGAAAATAATCTATCTGACTGCTATTTCCCCCGGACTCGTATGTAATCAAACGACTCATTCTTTTTCTAAAATGTGTGTTGCACACAGTCATGTCCATAGCCTCCCCAAACTCGAGTATTCTTTCCCCTTCAGCATTCCTCACATCAAATGCACATCCCCCATGGACTCCTTCATAACCTTGAGCTGCTTCACCCACAAGATCATTTAAATCCCCTCCCAGAACCACTACCTCATCAACGTCCATACCACCTACTACACGTATGAAATCACCCCAAAATCTATCCTTCTCCGCGTCATCCAATCCTGCCTGTGGAGCATATGCCGATATAATTGCAATCATTTTCCTACTGATCAAAATTTTCACTACTAATATCCTATCACTTACTCTCAAAACATTCATAATATATTTCACCCATTTCTCCGCAACCAACACACCCACACCCCCATATCTGTCAGTTCCCCCCTGCCAAAACAACTTATAGTAGCAATCCTTCCCAACAATCTTTCTTTCTGGCTGATCCACCCATAATCTTTCTGGCTGATCCACCCACAAATTTATGGAAATGGTTTGCACTAGCGCTTTGCAACATTGCGCAAGCTAAATATTAGATTGCGCACTTGCGCAGATTACAGATATTAGAAAATAATAATAAGTAAAAGTAAGTAAGTATGCTAATTTAGGTAAATATCTTAATATTTTACAGTAATTCCCATGAATATATGCAAATAGTTTGCACTTGCGCTTTGCGACATTGCACAAGCTAAATATTAATCAGATTGCGCACTTGTGCAAGGTAGTGAACTGTGGACTGCACATTGCGCTTGCGCAAGGTCCTTTTTCGTTTGCGCTGCCCACCACTGAGTACTGGTAATGCTGGTACAGTAAAACCTCACTAGAACGGACTAATTGGGGACCAAGTCATTCCGAAAAACGCGATATTCCGAAAAAAGGGACATAGGGATTTCCCCCTGCTAAGATATTTTTATACATGAAAAGAATCATGGCCACAATCCTACTTCATTCCACCATTTCCTTCTAAATTGGGGCATTAACCCATTTGCCTCTTAACTTTTCTCAAAGGCCAGTATAAATAATTTATTGCATAACACAGTACAGTTTTTGTAAGGTTTTACTCAATAAAGGCCATTGTAACACTCACAGGGAGATAATTTTCATACATGAAGTGTCATAGCCACCATCTTGCATCACCCCACCAGTTCCTTCTATCCCTTTTGCTTTTTAGCTTTTCTAAAATGCCACTAAAAATAATTCGTTGCATTACACAGTACAGTTTTAGCAAGGTTTAAACTCGATAATGGCCATATATAACACACAAAATAAGAGATTTTCACTTGTTAAGAGCATCATGGCCACCATCCTGCTTCACCTCCACCAGTTCATTTTGACTAGTGGTAATATCTCATTTGCCTCTTTTTTTTTTTTCTCAAATTCCACTATAAATAATTTATTGCATGACAGATTTAAATTTAAGCAAGGCTTGGATACAATAAAACTCTTAAGTAATTAACAAAAAACAGTTTTCTTACGTAACCATTCAGACTCACTTGGCTCACCATTCTCTACCCTCCCACCTTGTCTGGTGTTATCATCATTCAGCACCTGATGAAGGATCCTTCAGAGCAAATCCTTCAAAATAATTCCCCATTATCTTCAGGGTCATCATCAAGGAACAGTGAATCACTGTCCCAGTTGTCTTCACGGACAAGAGCTGAATTGTGGATGGGAATCGGAGGTATAGCCCGTACCTTGTGTGCCGTGTGGTGTACTTAATTTTGAGCATTTTTCAAATACTGCACTGTACACTTTATACACCTTAATTTTTACAATCTTACAAACAAATATGATCACTTTGTCTGTATACAGTATTTCACTTATCACTAGTCACTGTCGAACAGTATATCAGGGACTTAGGGAAAATGACGTTGGGGGGAAATGATGTGGAGGAAAAATAGTGACATCGTCAGCTCAACACGTACCGACGCACGAACACACACGCACCACTTGCCGTGTGATTAAAGCTTGATGTCTTAATATTAATGCAGACCCCTTTTCTAATTTCTGAGCATTTAGAAAGAACATTATGGGTATAATTTAACTATAAACACTTTTCAAATACTGTACTGTACACTTAGGACAATAGCTACGCTGCCAGCCCACCACCAACCAACGCACGAACACACAAACCGCACGGACAATATGGCCACCCCGCAGTGAGGTCAGGCAATCCGGATCGCTTCTAGCTTTTTCAGAGTTTTCCTGATGTATAAGAAATAATTCCGGTTGGCTCCCTGACTCCGAAAAAAGCGACTTCCGGTGTACTGAAGTCCGTTGTAGTGAGGTCATACTGTATTCTATTCAACCTTATATGCACATAGTATATCCTTACGGAAAAATCTATTGCGAACAATTTGATACTAAAATTAATAATGTAGCACGAAAAATAAGGTCAGTAATAAGAAAAGAGAATAAACATTTATGGGCAACTACATGCTGCCTGGCAACCTCCAGCCGACCTTGGGGAGTAGCAGGGTGCGCACGCAGGACCAACCAAAGCGTTAATGGTAGATGACCAGCCTCCTCCTCTTGGTGCCATTTCAAAAAATCCTCAACATTTTGATGAATGAATCTATACAAGTCCATCACTCTGACTGGAGTGTTCTAACCACTAAACAACCAGGCACAAGAGTAAATCATGTGGCATTACCTAGAACAGAACACCAGGTTATTTCCAAATCCAAGAGGGTTAACAGTGACAGTAGTAATACTCTAGGCCTCCTATGCCTCTATAAGTGTGAAAATACTCCTCACTTTGAACAGTGCTTATAGTCACCAAGGGCCCAATGATAGCAAGTGACCCACGCCCTGACTATGACAATGAGAGGGTTTATAGTCATGGCATCAACACTCCTATGACCCTCTGGAAAGTATGAATAGGCTGCTCACATTGTACTTACCCAGGGTGCTGCAAACAGCATACTGACAATAATATCTAAAGCATCCTATGACCATATGAAAAGTGGGATAATACCTCTCATTTCGTACATGTAATCACCTAACCCTGGCAACGGCATGTTATCACAAGATTCCTATAACCCTATAAAAAGTGTGAAAATACCACTCACTTTGTACTCATAGTCACCAAGGGCCCTAGAGACAGCAAGTGATCCATTGACTCGCTGGATCATGACACTGCCACCTGCATTCTGAATCCTCTCCTTCTCACTGGGATTGACGGGTTTGTGGTCCTGTGTGCTGAACCCAATACCTCCCGCCCGATACAAGACCCCCCGAGAGTCACCACAGTTGGCCACGAAGATGTGTGTTGGGGAAATTAGTGCACAAACTGCTGTCGTCCCACTTTTGTCCTCGCCACTGGCAACCTGAGCAGTGAGGCAAGTTAAACAATGGTATTAACCCCTTCCATCTGCTGAAAAATTTACTGAATTGAACAAAGCAGAAAAAAAAGAATGCATTATAAAAAGAATTATAAACATTTTGCCTAATGATGTGGTTCAGACATTCATTCACTCACCACCAACAGGGTATAAACCCCTGTCAAGTGATCCTTCATACCTAATTCACATCCAACCAACTTTAGCTCCTACAAGTTCGCTAGCTTCATCAACTTTCATATCTCACTTTCTCACATACTCATTTAGTGTTCTATCTATCTATCTATTGCCAGAAGCCTCAATCCCGCATGGGGTGGCCACAAACAATCACCTCCATGTCGCTCTGTCCCCTGCCATTTCACTACCCCGCTCCCAACTCACACACCTTTTTCTCATGTACAGTAGCACCCCAAAAGTATCGTTAAAATAAAGTGCTATACATTCTAACACAATGGACGATGTATCTGACACGTGTTGCGCGAAGTGGCAACAAAATTGGTAGCCCTGCATGCTGGTGGGTGGTTGCCATACACCTGTATATGACCTGGGATTTTATATACTGTTTTCTTTCTAATGTAATACTAACCATTTTGTCATATATACAGTAGGTATATTTGATGTTATGATGACGTAGTAAGACTAGTTAGTTTTAACATAGACACTGTTACTCTTTCTATGGTTCATCTGTAATGCTTTCACGAGTGTCAGCACAAGGCTATCATCACTAGATAAATATTATACATGCTTTCCCAGAATTGATATATTTTGAGAAAGTGTTTATATATTATCTGTGATTATGACTGGAAGACATATGACACCCAGTATAATGTGAAAGCACAAAAATATTAGAGAGGCAGGTAGAGGTAAACGAAATGTAAAGACAGTAAACGAACTTATCTGAAACTAATCCCCAGAGCAGTGTATAAACCCACTTGTCACTGATGCACCAGCCGTATTGTAGAGGTGACATGCGAGGTTCATTGTTATATTGGACATTATATATGTAATATATATGTAATATAGGGTTAAACACACTTTGGGGGGGCTCCTTTTATTCATCTAATAACCACTGTATCCACTGCCTGCATCCAGAACTTTGTAACCACGACACCTACTATGAAGCTGTGCCATTCAAGTAACGAAACACCACACCACAATACCTTCCGAAACCGAGATATCGCTACATACGGGTAGTATGTATAAATAATGATGTGGTTATAAAGTTGTCCGACATGCAGACCCTATAGGCTATTATTAACCTCTGTATTGGTAATCTATTTGTAGTTGTGATAATGAAAGAATTGTGATGGGTATTTTTCACATGCTTTTTAATAGTCTGAGTTCCCCTTATATTCAAGGGGGGCTGGGTGACTCAGTAGTGGCGTGCGTAGCTCAGGACCGTGAGGTAGTGATTTTGCTCCCCACACGGGTAGCTACTCAGCTGAAAGTTAGCACACTCATCACCCTATCAGGGCTATATGGTCTAATATAGGTCTAGCTCGGGGAATTCATTCCTTCACTTATATTCGAACATGAAAACTCAGTCCATCGCAGTCACATTATATTCGAACATGGCAACTCTGCCCGCCGCAGTTACTATGTTTCCCAAGATGCATTTATCACAACATAATGTGTGTAATGGGTTATATTGTTTAACACAGAGGTATAAATATTACTGAACTGTTACCATTTACAAGTTGATGGATGTTTGCAGTCACACAGTGGCGTTGATTTGCTTATTAACAGTACCACCTACGATGGCTAACCATGCGTACCAACCTTACCAACCATGCGTATACCAACCTTACCGAGACAGCAAGTGGCCGGGAATAATGTTTCATTCTGTTCATTTTGCCATTCTTCGCACCACACTTTAACGATACTTTTGGGAGCTACTGTACCTCTCCACTCCATCCCTCCATCTCATCCTCGGCCTCCCCCTCCCTCCACCTCACTCACATACACTCTTCTCGTCAGTCCCTCACTCTCCCTCCTCTCAACATGCCCAAACTACCTCAACGTGTTTCTCCTAAAGCTTCCTATCATGACCACATCCACACCACAATGCTCCTTCACTTCCTCATTTGTTAGTCTGTCCCTCCTTGTGACTCCACACACTCCTCTCAAATACAGTAAGACCTCACTATAATGGAGTAACTGGGGCTCAGGCCAGTCCGAAATATGCGAAATTCCGTTAAAAGCAACATCCGGACTTACCCCTGCTAATCCGGACTTTTTCCGATATATCAGACATTAGTCTGGATTGCATCAGTGGTTTTCACCACCATTGCAGTATTGAACTGTGTTATACCTTCACTACATTAATCAAATGGTATAATAATACTGTACTGTGCACTGAAAAACATGTCTTTTACTTGTCTTATTGTGGTGAACATAGCTGAAGTTGTCAGGCAGTCCGGACTGCTTTCTGGCTTTGTCGGACTTTTTCCGATATATAGGAGTTTAGTCCGGAAGCTCCTTGAGTCCGATAAAAGCGAATTCTGGTCTACTGAAGTCCGTTGTATCGAGGTTTTACTGTAACTCATTTCCACTGCTCTCACTCTTGACTTCTGTCCCTCCAACAGGGTCCAAGCTTCACTTCCATATGTTAGAGTTGGTATCACAATACTGTCATGTAACTACTTTTTCACTTCCATGCTCACTTCCCTGTTTCTTATCACTGCTTTCAATGAACCAGCAACCTTCCTTCCCTGCTGCACCCTTTCAAGCACTTCACCCTCCAGACTTCCATCCTTACTCATCACACTACCCAAGTACTTAAATGCACTCACAATCTCCATATCCTCCCCATCCAATCTCACTGTACATTCACTGGCTTCACTTCTCTCGAAGACCATCACTTTACTCTTCCCTGCATTCACCTTTAGATTCCGCTTCCTACACACTCTCCCAAACTCATCTACCAACCCTTGCAGCTCTCCTTCATCTTCACTCAACAACACAGTATCATCTGCAAACAACAGTACAGGGAGTTTCCAAACACTGCCCTCTCTCACTAGGCCCGCTCCAACATCCACTGCCCGATCTTGTATCTCTTTTATAACCCCATCCATGTATAGATTTTACAGCGTTCATCCACCTTATTCTTGGTCTGCTACACCTCCTTTCATCTAACATACATTATATAACCTATTAACAAGCCATCAACAGCCATTCTTATCAAACACTATGCCAACACAATCTAAGTACAAAATATGGTACACTCTTCAACTCCATCGACAAAATTCCTTCATCCAGATCTTTCACTAAATACATCTTACCCTATGCAAATAATTGAGGTGCTTGTTGCTAGAGGGGTATATTAAAAAAAACATAGTTTTCAACAAATATAGGTTAAAGTTGACGATAAAGTTCACCATGAATTTCATGAATACAGTAATCATACATTATGTTACATCAATTTCAAGTTCTAATCGAGATCTATTCACTGACTGAAAAACAAAAAACAAAAAAATAAATGAATAAATAATAAATAAATTTAAAAATCCATTCTACCTACCTAGACCTTATGAAATTATTACTAACGGGAAAAATATTGTGATTTAAAAAAAAAATACTATCCTTAACCTGTAAAAATTTGAGTCTGCTATCAAGTTTAATTTTTAATAAATTTTTAAAAGGTGATTTTTATGTTTTGTTTTTGTTAAGATGGTAAAGATGACTTATATTAGTAATATCAATAAGGAATTAATTAAATTTATAAAATGTGAATACTCACCAATCTCTAGGAGCCAGTAGTGCTTGAGTGGACTGATGGGTGGGGGGTTAATAGCTGAGGAAATCACCATCCAGGTCAGACTTCCCCACTGTCTCTTTTCTTCTTTGCAGCATTTTTCTTCCATGTTTCAGGCTTGTTAAGTCTTTTCCGTGTGCACACTGGTCGTTCATCTTCCACAAGCGAATCACTAGAACCCATGAAGTTGCATAAATCCAGGTAAAAGGCTGATATTAAAGGGCCAGCACTAAGAAGTGTACACTTCCCATGGGTATTTAATGGCTACTGGCCCTCCATGGCACACAAAGATGTGCGTGATTGGTCGAGCAGCAGCATGACAACACTGGTTTCTGAGAAACACATGCTTACTGGCTGGAGCCAGCAACGTGTGCTGACAACAGTACGTCCATCTAGCTCTCTAAGCCCAGACTTCATCACAGGTTTGGGGCACCCCCAAACATGGAACTTCAGCTCCTATTCTGCCTTACAGGAAGGTTGCTTTTACCTTGGCCAGACTTACCATGTGGTAGAGTAAGGCTTCTAGGGCAATTTCCTGCGAAAAGCTGAAAATTGCCAGATTGAGGGTTATGTCCCTCTAGCAGCAGTCACCTCAATTCTCAATCCTCTCCATCTCTGTATAACACACATTCATTTGACCTACCTCAGGCATTTGCCGCATGGATTCATCTAGTCTGAGGAAGCCGGCATGAATCCCCTTCTTTATTTTGGCTATGGTCCTCTCTTCACTGTCCGTCTCAAATTCCGCAATGGATGAGGGCTGCAATGAAATATGAATTGAACGAAAACTTCCAATACACAATACATTCTATAATAAAAATAAGTAATGGTAGGTTTACTCCATATTGATATGCAATACAGTCAGTTCTCATTGACATCCCCTAGGATGTGTGTATGGAAAAGGAAGGTACTTTAAACGAAACACGAGAGTTCATGATCATGATCATGATCATCATCATCCAGACCCCCTTTCCCACCCTAATGCAGGGTGAGGAGTAGCAACATCCAACAGCCCAAGTCTGCCCAATCCAATGGGCTACGCTTCCATTCACTCATCATTCAAATCCCCAGAATCCTGGCTGTATCTGATACACCAAAAATTTTCACCACATTTTGCAGCTTCACATAAACGTATCCAATAGAATCAGTCCGAATGCTGTCACATTAAAAAGGGGTTCCAAATCCCTGATCATGCACTTCTCACAACATTCTTCCAGCCATCTCAATCTCTCGTCTGTCTCCTAGCCTCACCAACTTCCATACCTCTCTTCCTCACACACTCATCCACCATATACAGTACCTCCACCTTCTCCTTGGCCTACCTCACCTCCTCCCTCCTTCAAATTCACTCAGATACACCTTTTTCATTACCCTCCTATTATCCATTCTCTCCACATGGCCACACCATCTCAGTACACTCTCTTCGATTCTGGTGTCCGCAAACTTCCTCTCACTGCATCTTTCACGAATCATATCATTTCGTAACCTGTCCACTCTCTGTACTCCACACATTCCTCAGCAGTCCCATCTCCACTGCTCTTACTCTTGACTTTTCATTTTCATGCCACACCACAGTCTCACATCTTTAAGTTAAAGCTGGCACTAACACATCTTCATGTAAGCCTCGTGCAGCTGCAACACTTAGGCCTCTGTTTTTTATCAAGGCCTTCATAGCACCAACTACTTTCCTTCCTTGTGTCACTCTACTTTCCACTTCTTTTGCACATTCTTCTCTCTTTTCTATCAATGTACCCAAGTATTTGAACTCTCTCACATATTCCAGTCTCCCTCTAATCACTGCAACATCACACTGGGTGTCACCTTCTCTCTCGATTACCATCACATTACTCTTTTCAACATTTACTCTCAAGGCACACATCAGTAAAACTCTGCACTAGTCTACCAAGCTCTTGTCCGGGATTTGCAAGTAACACTGCATCATCAGCATACAACAAATCTGAGATACCTGGTATTTCATCCATCACCAATGCCATCCCTCTCTCCATTACTCGTGTTTTTACTTCTCTCATCACCCCATCCATATATATATTGAACAACCATGGGAACATCACACACCCTTGTCGCACGCCCACAATGATCGTGAACCATTCGCTTACATGCCCATTTACCCTTACACATGCCTCACTACCATCATAAAAACTCTTGATGGCACCTAGCAGCTTACCATCTACACCGAACATGCGTAAAACCTTCCACAATCCTTCTCTGTCCACTTTGTTGTTTGCCTTTTCCAGATCTGTAAATGCCGCTTTTTCCAGATCTGTAAATGCCATAAACATCTTATAATCCTTCTCACAAGCCTTCTCCACTATATGCCTCACTGCAAATATTTGATCCACACATCCTTTGCCACTCCAAAAGCCACCCAGTTTATCACTCACTAGGATTTCTGATATCTCTCTTACTTTCTCTATAATAATTCTTCCATACACCTTCCCTAGAACACTCAATAAACTTATGCAACAATAATTCTTGCATTCACTTCACTCACCTTTATTTTTGTACAGGGGTACAATTACAGCCTTTTTCCACTCTGCTGGCATAGTTTCACTCATCCTTGCCCTCTTATATATCTCCAACAAGCACTTCATTCCATTCTCTCCACTACACTTAATCATCTCTGTGTACATCTCATCAACCTCAGCTGCTTTCTCACTTTTCAGCCACTTCACAGCGCTCTTCACCTGTGTGAGTGTCACGTCTCCTGGCACTGCATTCCTCCTCTGCACACCCCCAAAACCAATCACGTTTACAGCTGCTCTGCTCTCTCTACTCCCATTCATCAGGCTTTCAAAATATTCTTTCCATCTTTTTTTTTTTTTTTATGTGTCCGACTCTGGGCATAGGCTGGTCCTTACTTCATCCCCATGGGTTAAAAATCTACCACTTACATCCTTCACACTTTCACATTCCTTTCCACTGTCACTTATACATTTCTGCACTTCTTTCCAGAACAACTCCCTATTTTCAGAGTAATTTGCATTCATTTTTCTTCCTAGATCATTATTTACCTTCTCCTTTCTTCTCCTCACTAGTCTCTTTACATGCTTCTTGCTCTCAATATATTTAGTTCTTATTTCAACTGAACCCCTGTTCTGTAACCACTCTACCCACTTCTTCCTTTTTTCCTCCACTGCTCTCTTAAACTCTTCATCCCACCAATCTGTACCTTTCTTCTTTGTTATTACTCTTCCCACACCACACACTGCTTTGGAGTTCCTAACTAAGAAATCCCTATATGCATTCCACATGCTGTCCAGATACATTTCATTCCAATTCACTGATTCCAACTCCTCCCCTACTTTGGTCCTGTATTCATCTGCCATATCTTTGATCCTCAGCTTCTCAACTCTCAGTCTTTCTCCGTGATGATTCCTCTCTCTCTTGGCCCACCTCACTTCTCTCAGCTTGATCTTGCATACCACAATCATATGATCTGACAGACCTCCACATCATTCTCTCATGGCCCTCGGATCAGCAACCATTCCCAGCACTGACCTCTCTAAGAGCACGAAATAAATCAGGCTCCTTTCAACATGATCCCCATTCCCTCTATACAACGTATATTTACACTATGTGCATCTTTGCATTTGAAATACGAGTTACAAATGCACAACCTCCTTTCCTGACACATATCCTTCTGTCGCTTCCCATTATCATTTTTTCTGGCACTCCATTGCAAGCCATTTATGTCATCCCCAGGACCAGTGCCTATTCTTCCACTCATATCGTTCATAACGATCACTTTATAGCTCCAGGGCATTTCTCCCACTGCTTCATCCAGCTCATCCAAAAACCTGTCTTTCTCCCTCATCACATAGTGCATATGTTACAATCACTGCCACTTTCACCTTCTCAAACTTGAACTTGACACACAAACATCACGTGCTGACACATTTATAATCTCTCATTCCACTCTGCCACATCTCATTCATCAACAGAGCGACTCCTTCCTTGTATCTTCCTCGCCCATTCATGCCCGATTTTACACATTTCACACCATCCCACTCCCAGTTCACACCCTTTCATCTTTGTTTCACACAATGCCATCACGGCATATCTCGCACTCTTGAACACATTCACCTGTTCCACCCTCTTGCTCTCCTCATTCACACCTCTCACATTCCACATGGTCATCTATCTATCTATCTATCTACTGCCAGACGCCTCAATCCCGAACGGGGTGGCCACAAACAATTCGCCTCCATGTCACTCTGTCCCCTGCCATTTCACTACCACGCTCCCAACTCACACCCCCCTCTCTCATATACCTCTCCACTCCATCCCTCCATCTCATCCTCGGCCTCCCCGTCCCTCTCGCCCCCTCCACCTCACTCACATACACTCTCCTCATCAATCTTTCACTCTCCATCCTCTCCACATGTCCAAACCACCTTAACGTGTTTCTCCTAACGCTTCCCATCACGTCCTAAAGCACACCACAATGCTCCTTCACTTCCTCATTTGTTAGTCTGTCTCTCCATGTGACTCCACATGCTCCTCTCAAATAACTCATTTCCACTGCTCTCACATGGTCATGCAAATCTTAAAAATAATAATAAAAATAATGATAATAATAATAATAATGAATCACAAGCAATTTTAAAGACAGGTTCAGGTTACATGAAGCACAATAACTTTACACAAGAACAATCAGTAGGTTTAGTTACAGACTTTCTGTGACCTTTTCTTATTTTCAATACATTTCTAGTACATATTTATGATGATGATAACACTATACCCAAAATGAAAAACTACAATTACTTAGCTACTTAGAAAACAATAGCTTCAAGAGTAATGCAATTATATCAACTCCCATGCTTAGAAGATGTCTTTTTTAGTTTATTCTTCTTATTTAAAGCAGTTTGCAGGAAAAGTTTCAACAGAGGAGGAAATGCTTGTACCATGTGTTTGTGGACTTGGAAAATGCTTTTGATACAGTACCAAGAAGAGTTATAGAGTGGGCCTTGAGAAAACAGAATGTGCCTGAGAGACTCATTGCAGCTGTCATGTCTCTCTATATTGATACAAGATCAAAAGTTAAAACAATAGCATGAACATCAGGAAATTTTGGAACAGGAGTTGGGGTACATCAAGGGTCAGCAGTCCATTGCTGTTTAACATAGTAATGGAGGAGGCAACACGGGAATGTAGGGGGGAAGGCCCATGGGAATTGCTGTATGCTGATGACCTAGTGCTGACAGCAGAGACTAAGGAAGAAGTGGTGGAAATGCTTAATAGATGGAAAAATGGAATGGAGAAGAGGGGAATGAAAATAAATATGGATAAGACAAAGGTAATGGACCGGCAAGAAACCAGCAGAAAGAATTCAGTCAGGAAAATGGCCATGTGGATGCTGTGGCAGTGTAGAAGTGAACTCTGTTGTGAACGGAGTGTAATAAGTGGTGCCATAGAAGGTGTTCAGGTCTGCAGAATTTGAGAGGAGTGCAAAATTTCTGCTGCCCAGCCTGCATAAGAAGAGAGGAAGAGGGAGATGAAGCAGAGGATGCACTAGAGGTGAATGGGGGCACACTACAGGAAGTGTAGCAGTTCTGCTATCTAGGAGATATATTGGACTGCAAAGAAGGGGTGGAGAAATCAGTCAGAACAAGAGTGGTGTCAGCATGGTTAAAGTGGAAGGAAATAGCTAGCCTACTGGTCAACAAACACATACCACTAGGTAAAATATATGAGGCCTGCATTAGACCAGTATTGATATATGGTGCTAAAACATGGGCTTTGACAGATAGACTGATGAATGTTCTGAGGAGTACTGATTGTAGAATGTTAAAATACATGGCAGGAGTGAGATGGGAGGACAGAGTTTTGAGTGAGGAGGTAACCAGAAGATGTGGGGTGAAGGATCTCGATATCATCTTGAGGCAGAAGCGGCTTAGATGGTTTGGTCAAGTGAGGAGGAGTGAGGAAGGAAGCTGTGTGAGAATAGCAGAGGAGCTTTGAAGTGGTGGGACTTCGATTGCCAGGAAGAACTAAGAAGACCTGGAAAAGTGTTGTAATGTAAGATATGGAAAGACTGGGTATTGGAGACGATTTAATCCAGGACAGGAAGCAGTGGAGAAAAGCCATCACACGTCCAACCCCAGTTTGAATATGGGAACAGAAGGACGAAAAATGAAGATGATGATTTAAAGCTTACCTAATTCATCTCAGGAGAGACACAAGGTAGTTTAAGGGGTTCATGAAAGCTGCAGCTATCTTAATCCCCCAAATTAAAAATGTCTTCTAAGATTAATACAACCATCTAAATGTGGAAACAAAGGAAAAAGTCAGCTTAGTGAAATTAAGGCAAATGTGTATATGTATATCAGGTACTGATCATTACCTGGAATTCTTCTCCAGATGTGATTGAGTTCAGCAGGTGTTCAGAACAATGGGCCGATATTTTTGCCCCGGCATGACCATCAAAAACTGCAAAGAATGCCCAATCCTGGAAAATATACAAGAATATGACTACTTGAAATTATTGCAGTTGAAAAACAATAATTACTGTATAGGGTACAGTAAAAATATCTACATAACCATCATATCATCATCATTGTTTAACCTTTTGGCATCAACAATTATAATGCATCAAAGACTGAAACATGATACATATTAGGTAATATGCATTCAAGACCCAATATAGTATTTCACACCATCCACCCACCATTCAATACTGTACCACCTCATCAGGAGCACAGGGACCTGAGGCTAGGCTACTCAGTCTAAAGACACAGTGAGTGACTGGTTGCTCAACTCAAGTGATAAGCGAATAATTAAATCCTAATCACCTTTGGAATTACTTAAGCTGAACCGCTTTCTTTATTCCCTAGGGCTACCAACTGGTATCAAAGTTACACCCTTATAATAAATTTTGCAAAATGTGGTAGGTTACTGGTATAAACTGATTTTTTCCTCTCCATGTTCTTCCTCGCTATATAGTAAAGTCAACTATAAACTACTGTACACAGAACATTGTTATTATAGTTCCACTGCTAACATTAAAGGCGATTTGGCAGTTTTCCCCAATTTCCAGTATTTACATACTGTATTAAACTTACAAACTTCCTGAAGGTACTGTGAATGGAAGATTACAGGGCTTAGCAGATGCCACTGTTCTAATGCTATAGTCTACTGCTTATAAAGTCGTAGGCATGTTGTAACTTCAAGGTTTTCAGCACTAGTGATTTCTTAAGTGGCACCTATGAGAAGCAATCACTGGCCATTATCATCAAGTACTAGTATTACTTCCTGTAACATGACCAAGTGTTATATATGGGATTGGTCTCTCACTCTCTCTAGTGGTTATAGCTAATTCTCTTCCACGATCTTTCCCAGAGAAGAAGGCCAGACCAAATAAACCAACGATGGCTGTATTTTTATATACAGCATAGCTCTTCCCCTTATTTCCATTTCACCAATGAATGGCTAAGTATTTTTTTTCCCCCTGCAGCTGATGGTCTCACCCTTTTAATAGTGGTACAGTACTGCAAATTTTAAACATTTCAGTCACTCTTGCTAGCTCCAAATGACTATTAAACTTAAGAAAGATCACCCATGGTGATGGAATTAATAAAGACTTTACCTACTCCATTCAGCAGTAGAGGAATCTGTGGCTAGGCATATCAGTCCTGACATTACAGGTGACTTACCAGAAAATCACTGTTAAGTGGCATTATGTGAACAATAAACTCCAACCACCATCAGATTTAAACCTGTATGAGCTACATTTGGTTGAAGTACCTTAAACCACAAGATCACCATGTATCCATTTGCTGGCTTTATGGTTACAACGTAGTGTATTAAATGGTTTCCTGGGTTACAAGAAATAAGTTTACTAATGACTAAACAAAGAATCAACTAAATAGAGCATTAAACTGAATGTGTAGACTGAACATAAAGAACACTATACATTTACCTTCAAGATTCCAGGTAAGTTGGCTACAGCAGCATGAGCATCCTCCATCTCAATGCGCCAACCCTGCATGCTAGACAGTCCATAGCTGAGGCCATTGCCGATGCCATGTTCATTGTGTTTATCTGTTTTTGGCTTGTCTAGAAATGCTCCCATGGTAAGATCACTTCTTCATCTGCCAAAGAACAACTCTGATAAGCAAATATACCAAACTATACTCCTTTTACCCTAACTTGGCCCAGATTTTTATCCCATTGTCGCTAATATCAAATAGCTCAATAGCAGATTGAGGCAATACTGCGGCCCTAAATCCTCTCCATTGCTGCTCTTGGTGACTTACCATATTATGGCACTACTTCATTGATACAACTAAGCATTCAAGATGGAGAAGGGTCAGTTTTAGACCAAGTTAGAGTAAAACCAGTAAGGTACTACCATACATCTATCACCCATATCATTTACTGCTCCCATCAGGAGCACAGGGGCCTGGGACTTGGCTACTCTGTCCCAGCATTTAAGGCAAGAGTGACCACTCACTCACCCTAGACTTTTCAATCTGACACCAGTTGTCAACTTCATTCATAATACTCAAATGATTTTATTCAGCTCAGGAAAGACTTTCTAGTCCAGAGGATTCTATGTGTAGCCAACATTATTTGTTTCAATGCAGGCACCCTCAGAAACTGAATAAAACCATCTGGGATAGGAAGAACAAAATTTAAAAATCAGTGAATTGCAAAGGTTAAACCTTCTGCTGCAATACTCAAATTTCACTATTATATTCTCACTCTGTTTCACTTATAAAGGCTCTAATGCACTTGCATGCATTGACCATGGTCACCTAATGGCAGTTCTTCAAGCTGCTTAATCTCTGACAGCCTCCCTACTAAGCCCCTTATTCCTGAGGTCACATTCTATGACCTCGTCCCTGGTCTTTTCGGTCTGCTTCTCACAACCCAACCCTCTAACACTCACACTTCTCACTTTCAGCATCCAACTGTCATCCCCCATCCTCTCCACGTACCCAAAACATCTCAATCTACCCCTCCTCATCACAACACCAATACACTCCAATCCCATCATTCCTCTAAACTCTTCCATCATAAACCTAGCCCCCCAGACCTCGAATTCAAGGAAACACTACACATCCACCTAATCACTGTCATTTCCGTATGTCTGGGCCTATGAATATTCTCTTCCTTATCTGCCCAGGTCTCACTACCATAGAGCATTATACTCCTAACACATGCCCTCTCAATGTCGAGAGGCAACAGCTCCCTGAACTTCCAACTGTTCCTCACTCTAGCCACAGAGCTGGCTCCAGCCTCACCTCCAGCACATAACACGTTTCCCAAGTTACAAAATTCTTCTACACACTCAAGAGACTCACCAGCATGATCAAGCCTTTCATGCCTGACAATCTCCACAAGGTCTCCCAAACACATCACACACAAGAAATCATCATTATCTCACAATCTACCTCTAATACATCTCTTATGCACCCATTTATCACAAATATGCACAAGATGGAAGCTATAACTATACACTGTATATATTTTTTTGCTACAAAATAAAACCCCGCTCAATCAAAGGGTTAAAAATACAATAAATTCAATTCTTTACTTGTAATAGAGTTTAGGTACTCTGTTATGGTTAACACCTCTCAATTTTATTCAGTAGTGAGAAACCCTACACAGTAAAAAGTTTAGACTACAAGCACAACTAAACAATCAATAACCATCAATTCTGAAGTGAATAACAAAATCTCATTAATTTGAAGTGGCGCCCTGCACTCCTTGTTCTACAAAGGGTTATTCAAGAGAGTGTCTAAGGCTGTGGATCAGAGCTAGAATTAGGACACCATGTCAGACTGGGCAAAGGTACTGGCACTGGACAACTTTAAAAAGCATTAGACATAATAGGCTCCAGTAAATGCAATCATACTACAAATATGTCAACAATGTATACATCAAACTATAGCTACCTGATATAAAATATAATTTTCAGTTACTCTCACTTGACTTATTTATTCATTATCCAATCCTATGTCGTCCCACTGAGGAGTGTAGGAGCCCGGAGCTAGGCAAGTTGGTCCTGACATTTAAGATGAGAGTGACCAGCATCACTCATCCCTGAATGGCATTACGTGAGCAATAAACCCCAACCACCCATTGGATATAAACCTTCACCGGCTCAATCCGATTGGAGCGCAGTAATTACCCACTAAACCACCAGGTGCCAAAATTTGATTATATGGTTACCACCCAGCGTAGTAAATGGCCTCCTGGTGTACTCGTCACCAATTATATTCTGATTACTAAATAAAGCATAACATAATGGTGCCACATCTGTAACAACCCATTAACTACTATATAATTCACATACCAGTATGCAATAGTACAGTACTCTGACCCAAGTAGCCTACAGTGTAACATTCAGTCTCACAAGTACAGTCTATCCACCTATCTTTAGCCAGATGCCTAATCCCGGAGGGGGTGGCCATGAACAAACTGCCTCCACGTAACCCTATCCTCCACCATCAGGATGCTTTCCCACTAGCTCACATCATCCTCATTCATATACCGGTACCTCTCCACCCCATCCCTTCCCTTCATCCTTGGTCTCCCCTTCCCTCTCTGAGCCCTCTCCCCCTAACTACAGCACACAGACTTGGGCTGACTGCTGCTACACCATACTACTGTAATAAGCATTATGGTCAGGTGTATGGCTGAGTTGGTAAAGTAAGCAGCATAACATAAATTACAACAATCCCAATTGTCACAAACATTTAATCTTAACCAGTACCCTTCAGTAGTATGGTACAAATTAGAGAGGATAGGCTACTCAGATTATCTCAGCAAGATTATCAGAACTCACAACAAGCAGGAAAAAAGCATACCTGGTATCTGTGACACCTTGATGATCTAAAGGAAGCATACATGAATACACTGCTGCCAGAAGTTTGACTGTTTTCTTTGCAAACCTATCATGAAAATGAAAATGCAATATGACAAACACAGATGCACTGTAATGTTTAAGACCAACAAAAAGTAACAATAACATGGTCAAATCCAACGGTAAATACGGTACAAACACTGCAAAATACTGCATCTTTAACTATGGATATCAGTTCCTGAACAGCAACAGCAGTAACCATAATGATGTGTCTTACTATATATATATATATATATATATATATATATTTATATATAGTAAGACACATCATTATGGTTACTGCTGTTGCTGTTCAGGAACTGATATCCATAGTTAAAGATGCAGTATTTTGCAGTGTTTGTACCGTATTTACCGTTGGATTTGACCATGTTATTGTTACTTTTTGTTGGTCTTAAACATTACAGTGCATCTGTGTTTGTCATATTGCATTTTCATTGTCATGATAGGTTTGCAAAGAAAACAGTCAAACTTCTGGCAGCAGTGTATTCATGTATGCTTCCTTTAGATCATCAAGGTGTCACAGATACCAGGTATGCTTTTTTCCTGCTTGTTGTGAGTTCTGATAATCTTGCTGAGATAATCTGAGTAGCCTATCCTCTCTAATTTGTACCATACTACTGAANTGAAAATGAAAATGCAATATGACAAACACAGATGCACTGTAATGTTTAAGACCAACAAAAAGTAACAATAACATGGTCAAATCCAACGGTAAATACGGTACAAACACTGCAAAATACTGCATCTTTAACTATGGATATCAGTTCCTGAACAGCAACAGCAGTAACCATAATGATGTGTCTTACTATATATAAATATATATATATATATATATATATATATATACACACACACACACACACAGTATACATTGGAACTACAGCAGACCCACCATTTACACACCCTCTGACAGTACAAAACATGATTTACATAGATATAAATCTCTAAACCAATCCCATTTACATACAGTAGTTCCCATTCCATTTACACAGAAAAACTGCTGACCAATATTCCATTTTGCAAATCTCTGCCAAGGCTTTTTTCACCCCAAATTTAATCACCTGTTCCTCTGGTGGTCCTCAATCTTTATTCCAGTATTGGTGTGACTCCATCCAACAGTTTTTTCATGCTGGTAAAAAAGATATATACTGTATACAAAAAAAATATGTATAAAAAAAAAAAATTGGAGGAAATGAGAATCATATGGAATGCTGAAGTCTTAAGTCATGCACTTCCTTCTTATATGGTTAAATGCTCCCCCTATTTAGAAGACTTTGGATGATATGTGTAGCACTTTGGAACTGGATGTCCCTCCTGGAAGCAATCAAAGGAACTTGGGAAGGATAAAAGGTATGATCCTTGGTTGATAATAAACACTCTATCCCATTAGACAATGGAGACCAATAGGAATACAGTAACTTTGTACCGTACTTAACATGCGCTCATTTGAAGTACTCTAGCTCCCAAGATTGAGTAAAGCAATAGAGATGACTGTGAAAACACTTTTTAGGTACTGCAGCTTACATGATATTAATAAAAGTATCAACAATTAATTACTGTCCAGTATGTGTAGACTTGGTTATGCAGATATTCAGCAACAGTTACAAGTGTTATTCCATGCACAAACTTGCCATGATCATATTCTTCATTCACCCCACAAACAAAATTCTGGACTCAACAGGGAATATCTTTGTTTTAAGACATTCACCATACAAGAAATTCCTATAGACTCTGAGCAACACAGTGTCTTTAACATCAGTCATTGCATCTACGGGAGGAATAAATAGCTTAAGCACAGTTTAACATTCACAGAACTATCTTTAACTTAGGATACACCTCCTCTTTGTATCATGTAATGAACTACAAACATAATACAGATTTACACATTAATGAGCTGCAAACACAGTTACTGTACACAAAGGTTCTTTCAAAAATTTTTATCCACACTATACAGTGATATACCGGTAACTTTCACTACAGAATAGGTGCACCAGGGATACTCAGAGCTTAACTACAGAGTTACTAATGTACAAAGCCAATCTGGTTTCTTTGCTGCACTGGAGTAGATAACAAACACTATTATCACTATCTTACATACTGACGCAGTGTGTTGGACAGAAACTATCTTATCTACAGTATATCAATTGTGTGCTCATGGTCACCTACCATACTGTACTGTATGTATAGTTTCACACAATACCTGATGAACTTTTGGTAACAAGTAACTTACACAGCTACTGCTAAAACATACTGTAGATAACTAGTATTACACTATAAAATATGGTACTTCACCCTCCCTCACATCATGTAACTACTGGTACTCATAACATTTTATTTCCACTTGGTTCTCAGCCTATCGGTACCTCCTCCTTTGTCTCTCAATCACTCCACTTACAAACACCTGTCATTCTTCATCCACTTAATTATGACTAAAAATCCTCTTAGAGTACAGTAAAACAGCCAACTACCTGTACTTTCTCTTAGGTCCTTTACAGCCACTTCATCTCATAAAATGCTCATTTATCCACAACCTCACCAAGTTATCCCACATTCACTTTTAAATACTGTAACTTGTTTCTGCTGCCCATTCTTTCTCGACATGGGCACTATCTGCAGCATAATCCAACCTTCAGTGTTATTTGTCACAGGTGGAACAGAATCACAGTGGCATATTATTTACTTCTAGTCACATCCTGCGGTGTTCTTTGTCACTGCTTTCATGCCCTTGCAACTCTCCTCCCAATCATTAAGAACATTCTCTGTACCACCATTTAGCCTACATTTTTTTACAACTTCATTCTCTTCATTCAGATTTACCTATTCCATCTGGTTTCGTATAATATACATTCACAAGTTTTTTATCAGTATGTATTTGCTAGTTTCTACCATATGTAGAGAAATTATACATCTTCAGAATTTAAAATTTTCCATCTCCATTCCATCTAGTTTCTTATCACAATTTGTATTCATCAGTTTATCCCATTTAATCGCAGCTTGTATTTATCAGCTTATCCCAATTAATCACAGCTTCTACTTATCAGTTCAACACAATTTGTATTTGTGTCCCTCTCGACCAAGATCAATTTACACTTACCTACACCAGGTATTCATTCTATGATTATCTTTAATGTATCACCATTATCCTAACCCAACTGCCATTTTAAAAGCAGGGCAAGTAAGATCCAGAAATACAGCAATAAAGGACCATCACAAAAGACGAGAAGCGAGCTATTAACAGAGTCTCAGTGAAACAGGCCACACATCCCCTCATTCATCAATCAAACCTTCAAAATTCTCAGCTTCACATTAGCTACAGTAAAATAATAATATACTAATAAGAATAAGAATAATTATAATATCATAAAAATAATAATACTATAATAATAATCTCTATTATCCGGACATCCATTACCCAGACACTGTAATCTGGCTGTTCGAAACCATTATACAGTACAGTATATATATTTGTACATTCTTCCATTTTATCTGGACAAAATCATGCATCTGGGTGGAAATTATGGCTGCGTGAACATTTTCACTCCCGGCCAGGCGGGAACAGTACGGTGGTGCTGCCCTCCCTGGCTGGGTAGTTCACCCAGCATCCGCTAGAGGCCCCCTCGGTCATTCTCAGTTCCCACGCAGCAACAGTATAGTGAACAGCTCCTCTCAGACAGCTGTTATGGCGGGACATGAGGTGGCTTTTGTGGTTGCTCCCTACCTGCTTCAGGCCTTGCTATTCCTAGCATGCCTCTTCCTAGGGTGTGCGATGATGGCCCCTCCACAAGGGAAAAGGAAGAGGCTAATGCTGACTCTGGAGAAGTGGGAGATCCTGGGTAGATTGATGCAGGATGGTCGAATTGTGTGTTGACGTTGACTTTATTCGAACTTACTGTACTGTACCATGATTTCATTCTATTTCACCATGATTTTATTCCATTTGACCATTATGTTTTGTGTGTCCACTGCATTTTTCTGGTATAGCCAGTTTTTTTCATGTCACTGAAGGGTGTGGCCCTGAAGTGGTGATTGCTTGTCTGTGGTTAATGGGTCTGCTTGACAATGGTAATTGCTTGGCTGTGGTTTATAGGCCTACTTGACCAGATAGTATTAAACGACAGGAACAAGTGATGTACAAAGTACTGTACTTGTAATGGGGTGTATAAAAAAAAAACCTGCATTACCCAGAGGCAAATCGGGGGATCCTCTCTTCGGCTCAGTGGTAACATGCATGCATATCAAACGTGAGGGCCCGAGATCGAATCTCGGCCAGGACAGTGATTAATTTGTTAAGTTTCACTTCAGTTACTACATTGGTTGGCAGTGGTGTGGGATGTGAGGGAAGGGCCTTGAGGGTCATATGATGTTGTTGTTGACAACCTTACATCCCATTGGTGGCCTCCAATGCGTTTTGCTATCATATGGGTGTGCGAAACTGACCAAATTCATCACTAGGGGGAGAAAAGACTGATGTAATGGGGTGTATAAAAAAAAGCCCGCAACGCCCAGAGGCAAAGTGGGGATCCTCTCTTTGGCTCAGTGGTATCATGTGCGCATTTAAAGCGCGAGGGCCTGAGACCGAATCTCGGCCAGGACAGTGATTAATTTGTTAAGTTTCATTTCAGTTATTACATACTGTAGTGGTCTTTTGCACTGGCTTTCATGGATAGGTTATGTACGAAGGGGGGCCAGGGGAGAAGTCCATTATATGATGGAGCCATTACCCGGACATGGCTTTGGCTCTATTATGTCGCATAATCGAGGGATGACTAAAATAATAATAAAACTGATAATTCATTTTTTTGTTACTGATTCTCACAGTACAGTAGTTAAGTGCATTTGCTTTAACCTGACAAAGATCCCTAACCTCTTTCAGCTTAGTGTATGGCCAAATGTAGTCAGATTGGTAGGTTGATTTAACTAGCAACCAGTGGGACTCATTTCTACCTCTTAACAAAGGCTTATCAACTCTCATGCAAACCTGACTTAGTATTCAAGTTGTGAGAATGGCACAGTTCAGTCACATAAAAGCAAACTGAATAGGCCTAGAGTACAGTAGTTTCCGGCTTACTGTATATAGTACTGTAGTTAAATTGATAATTTGAAACAGTTCTTTACTACATGGCATTCTTCCTTGCATCTGTTGGAATACTTATTACCAGTAGTTGCTACATAAATAACAATCACTGAATTTATCAGACTGACAATGCTGTTTAGTTCTTGCATTTGGTAAAGAAAAAAAAACTATGGTATCATGTTTACTTTCTATTTACATAAAATCTAATGATACCATCATATTCAGGACAATTTGCATAAGATGCCTTTATTTACTCTCAAACTGATTCATTACTTATATCAACAGTAACATTGTATAAAAATATGGGAAAAATATTTCTACTCCATTCTTGCATCAGGATATCTCAGTGCATCATCTGTAAGGTCACACAGCATGACCTCGTCCCAAGTCTTATTACCCGTGGCAAAGCCAACTGGTCTATAAGTGGTACACCTGGGGGTTTTCCCTTCCCTCCCCTTCAAACGCAAGCTGTTGCATCAGATGATGCACTTCTAAAAATTGACTGCAATTGTTTGCTGCAGGTCTGTGAAGATAGCTCTTCTTGCTTTGGTATATCTCTCAGCTCCACCCTCAACGTTCACACCTCTCACCCTCCACACCCAGTGGTCATCCTCCATCCTCTCCCCATCCCTAAACCATTTTAATCTACCCCTTCTCATCACATCACTTTTGTTTGTTCATTCACTTATAAAGGCTCCAATATGCTTGCATGCATTGGCCTTGAACATCCAATGGCAGCTCTCCATGCCACTCAGTCTTGTAGCCTCTCTTTTCAGACCAATATCCCTGAGGTCGCACTCTACAACCTCGCCCCAAGTCTTTTCAGTCTGCTTCTCACAACTACGGTACCCTCAATGTTCACACCTCTCATCCTTCACACCTAGCTGCCATCTTCCATCCTCTCCATATACCCAAACCATCTAAATCTACTCGTCTCATCACAAAATGAATACATTCAAGTCCCATCCTTCCTCTCAACGTTTCATTCACAATCCTAACCCCCCAAGGCCTGTCTTCATTTGACCATTCTCATCTCTTCATTTAAGCTTATGAATATCCTCCTTTACTGTCCAAACCTCACTACTATACAGCATTACACTCCTGGCACACACTGCAAACAAGGATCTCTTAGCATGGAGGAAGAGACCTCTTAATGTCAGGAGGGGCAACTACTCCAGGAACTTCTGACCACTCCTACCTTGCCTGCAACCAAATTAATTATTTTTTTTTGCCATAATTATCTTTCCTGAGGAAGAGGTTGAAAACTATGGTTTGAAGCTTTTTTGTTTGTTTTTACACATGGGTATTCATATCATCTGAGGTTTTTGGTGTATTCCAACCTTTGTTAACAACTACAATTTCCAATGAATATCAATATAACCAGTACCCAGCCCATTACAGAAATAAATAAATCTCTGGGAAGCCATGTTTATGGTTAGTTTCACATTCAGGTTAGGTTAGGCTTTCAGAATATTCCTTACTTTTCACTGACAATGGTGTCCTACATAAAATGACATCATTTTGCTCCTAGAGACTTCCCTTTATCTTCTTACCAATAAACACTACTGATACACATCTGCTGCAAAGTTACCACACAAGACATCCATTCTATTATGATGAATATGATTAGATACCAGTACCACATACCGTACATAAAACATAACCATTAGAGCAAAGTGCCTGAAAGTAAAATTTACCAAAGCAACCAACATCAAAAACTATAGCTAGCTATCAACATACTCTATACATACGGATAATCTAGATATTTACACAAACTCACACAAATCTTGCACTATCATACCATTTCTGAGGAACACCATGTCACAAAATTAATTACAGTATGGTAGTTCAAAAAAAATTAACTCGGTAATGAGTGATTTCTGACATTCTCGTAAAGAAAAACTACTTAAAATTGCCTACATTAAATGGTCTTTATATTCATTTAAGTTGGCATTAGGTGAGCATATTTCCAAAACTATTACAAATCACTGCATAGCAAAACTGCTTTCATAATTTGGTGGATGTACAAAACTGTGTGTGTGTGTGTTTTATCTACCATACTTATTTTCATTTCAACTCAATTTTGTGCAGAATGCACTTTATAATGCCACTGATATTCCCTACATATCTTGGGAATTCATTTTTTTTTTTTTTTTTACAGGGACACATTGTTTCTAATAAATATCTTTGTGAAAAATATCATCACCTACGAACACAAGAACCTAACCTAATTTATCTAAAAGTATGTGGGCATAGGCATATTCAGACCCCCAAATTAATTGTGAAACTGTGGCTCATTGTTACTGGCTGCACTTCACTGCTAAGCAGAACACTGTCCTACATCCCTCCACCCACAACCCCCTCATATATTTAATGGGAGGAGGGAGAAGTAAAGCAATCTAAGAACAGAAGATTGTACATCATTAAAGCTGAGTATGGTAAGAGCACAAAAAGAATGGGGGGGGGAGGGTGAAGGGGAGCTAAGTAAAAATACCCTAACTTGCCCATACTTCTTTGATTAAATAAGTTAAAGGTTACCAATATGTCAGTTTGCTATTAATGCATGGCTACTAGCCTTCCACCAAAAAGACTGGCACTATCAACAATCTCATGAACTTCTTGGCATTTCACAACAACTGCTGTCACAAGTTAAAAATGGAAACCCATTTGCACATAAGCACATTCATCATACTGTAATACCCTGCTGCCACCATACTTTCCTATCATACTACTGAGTACTCTGTGCTCAGAAGTAGGGAAATGCAAAACTGTAATAACCATTTTGAACACTATAATAATTACAATTCTTATTCATGGAAAGCTCACATTTATCATACATATAAAATCTTATCAATATATCCATCAGCCAATGTACACTTCTGGCATACAATACTCCTCCATGCTCAGAACTACAGAAATGACTGCCATGACCAACTTGGGAAGTAGGCAGGTGTCTGGCTCACTCCTGTCATTCTGCCATTGCCCCATCCCATCTCAATGTATATACCTGAATATGAACCTATAAACTGTTAAGATACCAATATTCCAGAAATGTGGCCAACTGGGTGGAAACACGAAATAACAACGGAGCCACGCAGTCTGGTACAAGAAACCTAAACAGCGTCAATACTGGCAGAGGTGTTATCATGCCACCCCCATATCTCAATCCTCCATATCTTGAAAAGTGGACGCCAAGGAAGCGGATATCACGAGGGGCAAAACGTCACCTGACTGAATTTTTCCGTCCCCGACACTTACATTAGAACAACACAAATAATACTGCCATCGATGAACACTCGGAACATAAACGCAAAAACTGCACCCTCAACATTCAAAACCCGAGGCGAGTTGAGAGGATCGGATAAAAATAAAGCATCGCTAGAGACGATCCGAACACACTAGAGACGCAGTTCCCTTCAGCCTTGGTTAAGTTGTTTTGATCGAGTCCTTGTTGAAGTTTGATATTCGTATTGATTCTCGAGAAATCTGTTATTAACTCCATAGAAGAGGAAAGGAATTTGCGTAGTGAATTAGAAATTTAATGAATACAGCAGCTTCACTCGTCATTTCCCGCCAAGGTTGTGGTATGTATTATAGATTCCGTAACAAGAACAGTAAATTGTAGAGGATCGGACCCCAGGTGCGGCCGGAGGGGTGGGTGCACCCGACGGGTCGCCTCAGGCTGGATGACTCATCGCCAGCAAGGAATTAACCCCGCTACTTGGATCTTACGTCACTACCCAAATTAAAACTTCCTCGATGTAAATTGTATTTGGCACAATGCTGACCAGGAAGCACAAGTGTTTCACGCAGAATTTAGATGTCGTGCATGAAGTGGACAGAAATACCTACAATCTGTTATATACATGTTGAGGAACCACAGACCCTTTATCCAGAAATATCTTCAGTCCGTCTTTATGAATTTTATTTATTTATTTATTTGCAGCACGTATTATAAACAGTTACAAAATGTCATTTACAGATATGGGTGAATGGAAACGCACTCAACAAGCATTTATAATGAAAGTGCTTTTTAACACCGAAGCAGCAGGTCAGCCATCTTGTCCTGCTTAAAGCGTGACATCAAGAGAATATTAGTGTACTTGAGTCCATACACCACTTTGAGAATGGTTAGAGCCACCTCCCTGCAGTGCATGTAAAGAAGCTTCACAAGCGGATTACATAACCCTTTCGGTTGTTGAGGAACACTGGGGCACTTTATTTTATAATGTGATTTTATTCGGGAGAGAGAACCTTTCCCAGTGAAAATGTTAAAACACTTAAGGTTACATTACTTTACAGTCATTACATAACTAAAAACAACTTCATTTACAATAGGATAAGTGACAAGTGACGACAAGCAGGAAATTTCAGCTTTGTGGAACAAAGTTATTGTGCGGTGGCCCACATACGTGGTCTTTACTAAAATAGTCCTTTACCTTGGGTCGTCAAAGATAGACCAGACGTCACTGACTCAAACTGGAAGCGTCTCGTATTCACTCCAACGAGGAGTGAACGTAGTGTAAGTAGACTTGAAAAGCTGTGATTTGTGACAGTCTACGTAGCGCGCGTGCGCGTTTAACTCCAAATAGACTAGATAGTCTTTTCCCGACACCCCAAGTCCTCCTCCGTACCACATACGAGTAACCAAACATGGCACCACTTGAACGCTGATACCCATGCCATCCATATTGAATGTACACGAGAGGTATCTCATACAAGAATAATGTGAGTTTTAGCAGGGTTGTTTTGTGTCATAGCGGTGGGTCTGGTGGAGGACAAGTTAAAACTTAGAAATTCTAACACCTAAACTTCTTAGGAGCTGCCTCGCGCCCCATTAGCCAAGAGCTCACTACTTTGCCACTTGACCACCACCTTCACCATTCGGCCTGGAAATATAAAAGGATAATAAACCCCTTCAGATCGAGGACATCAATTTTATAATTTATTTCTTTATTAATTATCTAGTTATTTTTACTGCTATCAAGTCCGCACCAGCAAGCATTTCTTGTAATGTCCGTTTGCTTTCACTCATAGAACCACCAAACACTTCACAATCAAAGCGGTAAATTAAGTGATAATTAAAATGAGTTATTTGAGAGGAGGAGCTGGAGAGAAAAGGCTACATATATCGAGATGGTTTGGAATGTAGAAAAAATGGAGAGTGAGGTTGAGTAGGAGAGTGAATGAGAGAGAGGTTGAGAAAGATAGGCAGAGATGATCTTGTGGAGGCTTCCTAATAGGCCGGGCACCGATGTGAGGCAAGATTCTCGTCGGTTAAGGAAGCTCCCTGACACTCTTCCTAAGCGATTTATTCTGCATATTACACAATGCTGCCCTCTCATGTGTTACTCAGGTCCTTCCAATACCACCACAACTCTGCACAAATAACGTGCAAAACGACATTAGCTGGCTGTATCCAAAAATCAATATGTAAGGATGTGTTTGGGAGCCTCCTGGGCGATTCATTTTGTTTATTATATCTTACCGTCCTTTTCTGTGTGACACAAATCCTTCCAGTATCCTTATACTCTGCATGAATAACGTACAAAAGGATATTTTAACCAGCCATTAAGGTAGAGGTGCTAGGGAACCTTAAACGACGAGAATCGGCCCTATGCAAAACTTCCCTGCGTATGGGCCCATGGCTCTGCTCCGTCCACAAATGAACATAGTATTTCAAAGATGGTTTGAAGTCTTTAAGGACAGGTTCAATAACTAATTTTCCTTACGCTGTACACGTTTTCTCCATAGACACCCACCGCAGTTTTAAGCTAAACCTAGATAAAAGCAGGCAGTGCACGTACTCGCAGCAGTTTCCTGTTTTAGACATGAATAAGATAAGTACTTTGTGAGAGCCCCTTTTGTGTCGCGGCTCCGGGTCAATAGTCCCAATGCCCCCCCCCTTCCACCTTTAATCCGGCACTGAAGGGGACAGGCGGAAATGGAGACCGAGATCAATGGAGGAACGGGATGGAGGGGTGTGAGAATGAGGGCGGTGTGAGTTAAAGGAAGGTTAGCTGATGGCGGAGGGCAGGGAAACATTGGTGGCCATCCCCACCATGGGTAAAGACAGATACACAGATAGACAGAAGAACCGCGGAAAAAATCTGTGAACAATTATACGGTAGACATTAAGATTCTCCATGTGTACTTTTCATAACTTCAGAGCAATTATATGTAGGAGTTACGAGTACGGAAGTCCCTTCTAGCATTCTGCAGAGGATTCCTAAAATGCAGACACTACCTTTGAAAAAAAAAAAAAATAATAAACAGTTGTTTCTAGTGCCCAAGAAGCTGCTGACAGGATATCACAAACCACAAGTTGTGCAGAGTAGGCTACACATAATTGTCATCACCAAGAACAAGTATGAGTACTCTTTCGTGGTCGGACAAATCTAATATTCAGTTCAAACCAACACCAGACGATTTTATTCATCCAAGAATGGTTCAATGGAGTCTGAAAACCAGTGGCACAGCTTCCACAAAGGGGAGGGAGTCCTATTCTGGGGAAACCCAGTGCAATACGTTGTCTACATACTAAATAATCTGACAGTTCCAACGTGGTTCAAGTAGGTGGGCCAAACATCTGATTCTCCCCTCACCCATGTAGCTGCAACACTGTAAGTTTGAACATTCAGTGCGGTTTAACGTGCAACCGACATACTGTTTGGACCAAGGATTAAAATAGTCACCCACTCTGTAATCGTTTTCTATAATTTATTAAAGTCATAGAAAACTATAAAATTGGGTAACATTTGCAGCAAAATACTTTTAAAAATGTATTAATATTTTATCGGATTCTGTGGGTGGGTCAGAACTAAGTCCAGAATATGGTAAAGTGACCTTTGCAACCAGTGGTGGCTTTGAAGATAGGCAAATTGTGCAACTGCCCAGAGCAACCTAACAATAAGAAGGCCCCCGAATTTTGCCAATCATTTAAATGAAAGATATTTTAATACAGTTTGTTTTTATTATTTCAGCATCGCAGTTACGTAAAATTATTTTAAAACGTGGACTCTTCTGTAGTTTAAAAGCTATTGGTCTTTTAATGTTTGGATATGAAAACTACATGTTAAGCTGGAGGACTCCAGCCGACTCTCCTGCCCAGGGTCGCCGATGCGTTAGGCCATGGCCATTCCTGCATAAGTACATGCATTGAACTCTTCAATCCGATTATTCATTTTCAAGTTCATTCTTGCTGTCAATGTTCGATTTTATTAAACTTTAAAGAAGAGATGAAGACTATCTTACCTTGCAAGTTCCGAAAGTCTGTACGAAGATGAATAAAATTGTCTGAAGGCAGCATGACTGAAATGAATAAGTAATACGTGGAGTGACGGGGTTAATCGTAGGAGAAAGCTGTTACGAGAGATGTCCGCTTTATTTCCAAAGAGGATGGCCGTGCTCTGATCCCCCTTTACTTCAATTTTCAAACGTCTTGATAGAAAAGGCTACCGATTCCTTTGGAAAAACTTTGGTAATCTCTGCGTGGACACCCCATTTCAAAGGCCCCAGCCAAATTATTTTCCCATTTCCTATTCTATTACCACTAACTAAACACTGACTGGTCAGACCTCTGGATTTTAGGCTGGACATGTCGGCTTCTGAGCTCCCTGTCTTCCACCCTCTGGCCATTCCTCCGTTTGAAGTCTTATCTAGAAAATAACCAGTGCAACATATAGCATAGGGAAGGGCAGGAATATCGTAAATGGATACTCTTCTGTGGTTTGGGCTAAATGCTAACAGCTGAATCAGTTTTGGAAGCAAACTGAAATTTCAGTTTATTGAACATTTACTTAATATTATAGCTTAAATATTCCTCATTAAATGAAGAAACAGAATATACTGCATTTAATAAGAGGTAATTTTTCTGTAACATCAGAATATTCAATAAAAATGAGTTTGTAAATTGAAATAAATCTGACCCCAAAAATTTGCCTTGGAGTGTAAAAAGTGAGGTGGTTAGAAGGTGGAGAAACAGACCAAGAACAAGACTGAGATATGGTGAGATTATAATACTATACAATATAGTACGACCATACACTGTGCTACTACAGCTCAACCACTCTCACACTGTCACTACCACCACTCACACACTGCCATCACGACTCTCTCTCTCTCTCTCTCTCTCTCTCTCTCTCTCTCTCTCTCTCCGACTATCAACACCCACCCACACACACTACCAACCACCACCACCATCACCCACACGCACAACCACCACCATCACCCCCACACTACCACTACCACAACCTCCACCCACTCACACACTACCACAGCCCCCACCCACGCACAGCCACAACAATCACCTACCCCTTCCCACACACACACACACACACAC